>JAMKCH010001845.1:0-38381 GCA_023653785.1 Ophioderma brevispina
GCATCTGCCTATACATAAAATAGCTGCCAGGCTAGAAGAAGATATCTGCAGAGCCTCCCACCTTTACTCCACAGTCTCAGTGGGCGTGATATAGTTTGAAGATTAAACACACTACATTTAATTAAGTATAACTTTCCATATGTTGATAAAATGGAAAAATGAACATCACATCAAAGTTTAAAAGTTAAATTTCCTTTCATTTGAACCAAAACATGATATACTTTGATCAAAATTTACTCAAATGACCCCCTCACCAGTGACCCCCTCTTGTAGGTCCCGCTGCGCAAAATTATTAGTTGTCCAACCGGGGGTGTTTATTTATCCATCTGAAACTATTTGACATGCATAAGTTTTTTATAGCATCGCAAAGCAGGTTCCCTTGCCTGCCCCCTGGGTAATAGGCAAATTCAGAACCACAGGACCACTTTGCAATCTGTTTTGTGCATTTGTAAGTGTGTGTGCATGTATGTGTGTGTCACTAAAATGTAATTTTTTTAAATTAACCTCAATTGAAAAGTTGAAGGTTCAATTGGAACCAAACTTGTGTCATAGGTGCACATGGGATCCAATTATATTGACGATTGGGTCAAAAGTCATGTGCCAAGGTCAAAGGTTAATTAAATTTAAAAAAAAAAAAAAATAGGCATAAAAATGTCAAAATTGACCTCCATTGAAAAGTGGAAGTTCTAACTTGAGTCATAGGTGCAACATGGGATCCCTCATTTGCTGATGAGGACAAAGGTCATGTGCCAAGGTCAAAGGTCATGTGAGGTCAATTTGTAAAATAGGTCTGGGCAGCCCATGCAGGCTTAATCTTTCAATATAGCGAGCGCAAAAGCCGAGAACCGCAAAATTTTAGTTGGTTTTCGTTTCTGCTTGTTTGTACAATAAGCCTTTTGAACGTACTCAAAAGGGTTCTAGTGCCATCAAGTGCAAATTTAGAAAATTTGTTTCAGGCCAGGACAATCTACTTGTATCCATTCATTTTCAAACATCTCTACATAATACACTATGGTTACAAAATAGTTTACAGGCTTTTAAATTTCCACTTCACTTGATGCTTGCAAAAGGTGTGGAAATAATTATTTCCTGTATGACCCAATATACAAAATTTGAATTCAAATTTCCTAGAAAATGGAATTTTATTAATTAAGAGCTATGATGTTGATCAGGTGTTTGGTGTATCTCTTGCATTTCACGTATATTTAGTATGAAAATGATGGTGCAGCATGAATGACTTAGTGACAAAACCTTTTTTTGGACTTAAAAATTTAAATCCGTGTAAAAAGGCTACTTAAAAGGGAAGTCCTTTTGGATTTGAAATAAAACTTTAAAATGAGTTAAAAATGTTGATAAATCATTAAGATTTATATTTGAATCTAAAGGAAGTGTTTTTAATTCTCAAAAGTTTTGTCACTAATTTCAGTCACCTTAGACTTAAAAATAATTAAGGAATAAAGAGAGTATGGAATTAGCTGTTTTTTTTTTTTTTGTATGGTCATATAAAATCAGTGACTAATTTGAATTGGAACATTTTTAAAACCCAATTTATAGTGAGGAAAAAAGCAGAATGTTAGGAACCTAAATAGACTGGCTGAGGTCATATCACAGTGGCTTGAGATTCTTGGCATGTTATGAGGATTACGACGATACTTAGCCTTTAGGGCTGTCGAGCTATCAGCAATACAAACAACAACGCCAATTGGACTAAACCATTCTAAATGGAAACATCTGCCAGGCACCAAAATGAGGAGTAGAGAGTGATTGCTTTACAGACTTTAGGCAACTTCATTTCCAACTGAGGTTTGTTCCTGGGCCCAAAACGGATCCAAGGTTTTCTTGATAAATTCAGAATTGACTTCAAATAAAGGATAAAGGGGAACAAGAAAAAAGATTTTTCATATTAATATTAAGCAAATATCAAAAATATTTCTGTAAATACGGCATTCAAACTAGTGCTTATTGTGGGAAAACCACATTCACAATATTGCAATGGATATTTATTACTATTTGTATCAAAGTTGTCTGACAGAAAACCAACTTGTTAACATTAAATAAGGACTCTGGAAATCGTACGCACATGTATGGAAACTGATTAGTCCCGATTAGTAGTACTACATACAAACATTTGGAAAGGATGGTCTCGGAGCGAACCACAAAATATTTCAACTGGACCAGTTAAAAACTAAGGTGGGGAACCCTGGCGATCGTCGGACAGGACCTTAATATAAAAAACCATTTTATTTTTTTTATTTTTTTTACATTGTGTACGTGTAGTCTATGGAAAAACTTGGGCATGTTTCTTTACGCAGAGGGGAAATACAACAACATCATGGACAAAGTACAAGCTAATTCTTTCAAATGACCCAAGTTCAACAGTATGGTGACCAGAATTTTTTTTATTACTAAGTTACCTAAACAAAAGTGCATTGAAAAGTTCATCACAAGATGCTTTATAGTTGGGAATGGCTGGATATGGGGCAATTTGATGTAAAATTGAAGAACACAAAGTAAATGTCTCACATTGCTTTGCAAATTCCATTATTTTGAAGGTGTGTGACCCAATACACCTCATCACCACTACTCCATTTTGAATTAAAATTAGTATCAGAAGAATGGTAATATTTTCTCATACTCCAGTGACATTTTAGGGCCAGGAAGGAAATTATGTTTCTTTGGTTGTTATGAACAAAAATTAAATTTCTTTCCAAATATGATAGACCACATTAATTAGCACACACACACACTGTCTATGGGCTCATTTGATTGCATTTTGTAGACGTCTACTATCCAAATGGCTAGACTGATTAAACCTCAAAAATTTGTTAATTGGATGTTTTGGGAATGTGCTTCCATGTTGAGGGAGAAAACATATGAAAAATCGGACCATGATGGGTCACCACCTTGTTTAATTTGAGAAACATACCAGTTGCCAATACCAATTATCAATCAATCACTTTATTAATATAACTAGTGATTTTTTTCATAGATTTTAATTAAAGCAGTTTTCCAGATGCCATGCAAAGAAAGTCGTCCACCAAGATTGTTTAGCCTTACGGCAGTAACAGTTGTGAGTCAAAAAAACCCTAATTCAGAATAAAAAATTAATTTAAAATAGTAAGATTATTTTGCTCAAATGTTTGCCTTTGGTGCATAACGAGGGATAAACAGGTTTCAGAAAACGTTTATTTGGTGTCATTTGGACTTTGGAGGAAAAAGTTATGCCTATTTTGCTGAGAGACTTAAAAATCCTCTGTTTGGACCGATTTTGACACAAAACAAAGAAGAGGAAGAGAAGGGAAAAGAGAGGAGACAGGGTGATCGTAAGGACGGGAGGGACAGGGGAAGTTGAGAAAATAAGTGAACAAAAAGGAGGGAGAGGTCGACGAGAATACATTAAAAAATTATAAATAATATCCCGGCGATTGATTACAAAAGAAAATGCCGAGTGTGAAAAAAAAAATCATTTTTCAAATAAGAAAGTAAAGATAGTTGGTGTAAGACATGTAAGACCACAGTTTACTTTGGTTCAGCAAGATTTCATGGTTTTAACCTACAACAAAATGCGGAACTAAGTGAACCCATAGAAGGTTTTGTATTCCGCTGGAAAAAAAAAACAGTGCGGTATTGAATATAAGTTTTAATTCCAATTTTTTATTTTTACTTGTATAAATGGTCTTACAGAAAAAACACTGATTGAGTTCTTCTCACAATTTATGAATGCTGAGATACTGTATTTGTGCAAAAATACCTTAGAGGATGTAAAACAAAACAATCTATGCAGCAGTTTCATTATGTAAATGAAATCATGCAAATGAGACATTGATATGGAGGATTTTCAATAACTGACTCCTTTTATGATTCTTGAAACTGGTTAATTTATTTTTTGAAGAATTTATAATTATGTTACAACAAGAGACCGTTTATTCAAAACTGGTATGTTTTGAGCTTTTTTGTCGAGAAGAAATCGATTACCATCTGAAATTGCATGCATGTGTGAATTGTCTTTGACTTATAATGTGTTATGGTATACGTCGGTGTTCATTCTCGCCGCCATCATTGTATGGCTTAAATCGGCCCCCAAACAGAATTTTTAGGGGTTTCTCTCCACAAAATTTGACATAGTTTTCAACCCGAAGTCCGAAGACACCAATAAAAATTTCTGATATCCAGTACAACAACCCCAAAGCAAACACAAGCAAAAATAAGTTTAACCTTTGAAGAAAAAATTCTTTCCTGAATGTAGGGTTTTTATTGACTCCACTGTATTGTTAGTGTATAACCACTAGGTCCAACCTCCTTCATAAAACTTGCTTTTAGGTTTGACACAGAACTCAGTAGAGCTACCAATGAAATAGAGTGGATTGCATGGAGAAAAAGCTACCTGAATTGATACATTTGCTGGAATTTGTGTTCACAGCATAAGCTAGAAGGGATGGACACAGATTTGGCATTGAAGAAAAAGTTTGTGCAGCTCTATACTTTTAAATTGGGATTTGCATGCCTAAGCATGAGCTTTGGTGTATTTGAAAAACTTGTTAGACATATTAGTGTTGTGTAGGCAGTAGTTGACACAAATAATTAAAACTAAGCAGTTATGATTATATGACATTACCTACAAGATGTTTTATTCAGGAAGTTCAGTGTTTGGCCTATATTGCAGGGTTTGAAATAGGGCATGCTGTTATTCCTTTTGTAAAGGGGTACTACTCAAATACTCAGCCTTGATACAACAATCACACCTTGAAACCGAGATTTTGGTATCATAAGAAAAATTGGATATTTCTCAATTCACCTGCAAGATAGTGGGGATGAAACTCGTCCATTTTAGGTTACAAAAATGTATGTGGGTTGTTACTGTTTGACTGGAAATTATTAGTGCAGTAGTCTATAGACTATGGTAGGGCACAAAAGGGATCTACATGGGTTAGCAAAATAACTATGGCTGTCACAGTGTCACAAGATTTGTGAATGGATGTCACTGGATAAGAAACCAAGTGTCAAAATGTACAAGATAAGAACAGCTGTGTCGCCAGTGTCACAAGATAAGAAAAGCTGTGTCGCGAGTGTCACGAGTGTCGAATTTTACCCATTGTAGACCCAAAAAATACCGCCGCATTAAAAATTGGTATATCGGATTCAATTGAAATTTTGGAATTCAGGTATGTGTTGGTGGCCCTTTAATAACAACCAATAAAATTATGTTTGTAAGTGGGTGGGGCACTGAAATATGTGCAAAGTTGGGATGCTACACAGATATTGGACTGTGCTGTTGATATTAAGTATTTATACAACGAGGTTGGACGTAGAGCAATAGGAACAGGGAGTACTGATATTTTCCTAATAAGTCGTTGAGAAATCTGCCATATGTAATGTATTTATGTGTATGCAAGTTAAATGAGGCTAATGACAGTCGTTTTAATGGATGGCGAAGCCACATCTGCATTTGGAGAATTACTCGGTCATTGTGTAATTGGAAGGAGGTAAATTAGTAGTTATAATTTCCACAAACATGCTATTAGCAGGGATGGTGGCAGACATAGTTGTGAGTAGACAAAATTAACAACTATTTGATGTGAATGCAAATCAATGAGGCAACTTTTTCTTCTTTTTCATTGGAATGTACATAACCAAAACGGAGGATTTATCATATTTGATATAGACAACCAATATTACCAATACGTGAAAGAAACTTTAGATTTTGGGTGCAGTGTGTGTGCATAACAGCTCAAATCAGGCAAACCCTCTGGCATACTCAAAATAATCCTATGAATGAACCCCTAAGTCAGTTAACATTGAAAAAATGGAAAATAAAATAGGCAATAAATGTAACCAAATTCAGCATAAAATCTCAACAACAATAGTCACATTTTGAACATGTATGATAAGTTAACATTTGAGTGGCTTTTGGGATTAGCAAAACTTCTCTTGGAACTTGTGTATGGTGATCTTTTGTACAAAACATACATCGTTATGGATAATTTATAATTAGAAATAGGTGTACGATTAGGTAGTATTGAGATGTACCATGTAGTAATTTTACTATTAATTCTGATAAGTGTGGTTTTCAGAGAGTGGGTAGTGCAAGGGCATCACACCACTTACTTTTCCAAGACATACTATCAATCATCCCTTTGCAGATCGATGTGGAATGTACAACCATGAAGACAGGATGAAAAATTATGGTATGTTAGACAAGCCATAAGCTAGCAAATATCCAACAGGCATTACATACCCTCAGGACTTGATAGCTTCCTTAAATTGACACACAAATTATGTGTTAAGTCAAGAAAATTCATTACCATAGGGGTTTATCTAATTAGAGTTTTAAAGACTAATCCTTCCAAGTGAGTTGGCCACATTAACACACAATGGTTGAGTATCGAAAGGGAGATAACTTTAGACTGGGGTTTAACCAGGGGTAGTCATACAATGGGTACCTTTTTACAACATACTCTAAAATGTGCTGGAACGGGTGAGAAAATTCCTATGAGGGCTGGAAACATGAGGAAGTTTCTCACCAGTTACATTAACTTTCACAGTATTTTGAAATGAAAAAAAGGTCCCCCTCTTGTAGGACTAACCTGGTGTAAACCCAGGTCTAAAGTAGTTCTCCCTTCAGAATACCAGCCATAATTTCCAACAGGCTGCATCACTGGAGAAAACACTTCTGGCGGCAGTGTGATACCATCCCTGGATTGCTATCTTGTATATTGGGCAGGAAGGAAAAGGACTCAACATGTCGAGGCATGTTGGAGTCAGGGTAACCCGTGGCTGCGATACTGAGAAGCATGGTAATAGGATTGGTGTATCCTCCTATTACCAAGCAACATTTCAATCATTCTTATCCTATGCGAACATAATTGGTGGATGTAACGACTTGGTTAGGGTTTCAACTCAAGAGCAATGCCCGAGTAGAGTTTGCAACACGTTGTGAAAATCTATGTTTGTGACTTGTGTACTACAGGTGAATGGCAGTGACGTGTGGGGGGACAGCCCGGCCGAATTAAGCATCTACCTCAGGTAAGTTATGTGCTGGGAGATTAATATCAATTTAAAGGTATATTTGGTGATCCTAGCACCGCATTTGGTGATGGTCATTAAATTCCTCAAACAAAAAATTGCAGATTGATTTGAAAGGTGCGTTTTGATGTTTTGAGCGTTGTTTGATATGGTTCTCCATGCCAATTGTGTAATTTATGTCTGTTTTACGGACAGAAATACAAATTTGTATTACTGAAGGATTAGTAAACATACTTTGCTTGCCAATGAGTCAGATATATTCAAATCTCAACGGATTTAGGTAAGTCGGGGGGAGGGGGGCAGATGAGGATCATAAAATTGACCCTTTAAAACAATATGCTCGCACTGGTAGCAGACACCTTGACCAGACGTGACAAGAATATCTAAATAGCCACTCACTTACAATACAAGTTATTATATTGTAAAAACTTAAGCAAAAAAATTATGTATCTCTAGTTTATAAACATCTCTTCGACCATGCATTGCATTTTTAAAGTAGTATGGGATTGTTTTAAAACTGGTTAGTATTTAAAGAAATCTCATTTGGTTGGTAGCTAAAAACCTGTGCAAAGTTTATAAATCAGGTAACAAAATTAGATAAAAAAATAGTGGGCCTCCCTAACAAATATTTAAATTTTTTTTGCCTGACAATCATGGTGAATGGACCTATTACACATTCCCATGGGTCAGCCGGTCAAGTTTTCTTGAGGGTCTACTACTGGTAGCCTGGTAACTAGTACTACTACTATTACCTGTTCTCAGGGGTCCGGTTGTCGGCCCAGTTAAACGATCACCCCCATCCAGCAATGATTCAGGAGCGGCCATCGGTGTCAAATATCTTTGCTCCAATAAATCCTTACACTGCAGTATTGCTGTGAATGCGAGGTGAATCAGCCACACCTGTTAGGGGGGACAAAATGGATGTAAAACTTTGGCTTCCTTTCTTTACATACATATACCAATTTGATCAGGTTAATTACAGACAAAATCATAAACTGCTTAATTGAGATGGTACCATTCAGTTCTAAAAAGTTAAGACTGGTGCTTGACTGTTGAACATACACAAATTGAAGTTCAGTTTTTAATTAGAAAATGGTAATTCCTTTACTAAAATCATCATCATCAGTCGACCGCGCAGCAGGCAGGCGAGTGCAGTTCCTCCAGTCACTTCTGTTTGGGCCAAGTTGGGAGATAGCATTTTGGTGGCCCACATGTGTTTGTATCCCCCCAGAGCTTTTGGATGTATGTAGGCAGAGAGAGATATGATGGTGCTCTGTCGACATGGAATTCTCTTGCCATGTGGTGGTGGAGATAGAAAGATATAACTACTAAGGCTCTCCCTCTGGCATACTTAGAATATGACCAAGAAAAGTAAACTGTCTCAGTCTTACTCGGCTCCGTACCTGTAGCAGCATAGATTTTTGGAATTTGGGACACGATCAATGCGCTGAGTTCAGCATGATTTTCTGTAGCAAATGTTGACCGAAAGGAATTGACCTTACTCTTCAAATAGTTCCCCCACCACCCCAGTGGTCAGCCACCCAAGTTCGGCAGCCATCAAAGAATATACTGTCACGCAGTTGTTGAAGAGGCGTACTTTCCTTTCGATTGGTATACTTTGACTCCTCCATACGCGCTCCCACTTCCAAAATGCTGCCCAGGCAAGGGCTTTTCGTCTGTAAGGTCTTTAGAACTGGAAGCCTTCATACAACCAAGATATTGAAGTCGGAGACACGGTTGCTGCACTCGCCATAAACTTTAGCAGTGGAAGTGGGTTTGCAGTTGGTAGTTCATGTACTCTGTCTTTTGCACACTGAGATTTAAGGCCCAATTCTTCAGCTGCAGCTGCTGTTTGATAACTGTGACCGAGATTTTAGGGATTTGAAGACCCAAGGTAGGCGATATCGTCAGACGAAATCTAGGTAGTTTAAGACTTTGGCTGGATACATACTTGGATGACGTGGATATGTGTCATCAATCCGGAAAATCTGTATCTTAGTTGCCTTTTGCAGCAATAGTCTATCAGCACAATAAAATAAGGGCGCTAATAATCTCCCGGACAGTAACCCTGTTGAAACGAGGAAAGGCTCCGAGATATTCCCATCTACCATCAACAGCGCGTTGGAATTGCGTAAAGGACGCATATGGCTTTACCAACCTGTCGGGGATACCATGGGGCCGAAGAGAACCGAGAACCTGACATTCTGTTTGATCGAGTCAATCAAAAGGCTTTCGTTAAAATCGATGAAGGTGATGGTGAGTGGGAGGTTGATTACTCTGACAGGCCTCCATGATTCTCATTAGGATGTGAACAGCTTGCACAGCTTCCAACGGGCGAGCGAAAACCAGGACTTGGTTGATCTATGATAGGATCAACATGCTCTCGTATTCTTGTTAACAGGATTTTGTTGTCGACTTTTGCTGCCAATGACATCAAGGTAAGTCCTCTGTACTTATTCATGCAGCTGAGGTCTCTTCTTAGGCAAAGGGAACAATGATGTTAGTGATCCCAATGTTCGCGGGGGTGTTGTAAGAGTGGTGTGAAAAAAACGTCAACGCACATAACTTGTGGATGACCTGAAACATTACCTACCCACCACTCTGGAGTGCTTCTGAGGTTATTGCACTGTCCACTCCAGCAGCCCTGTTGTTTTTCACCTTCACTCTGATGCTTTTGGTTTCTCGAGGGATGGTGGGGCATTGGCAATATCGGAAGGTCCTGATCAGCAGGAGATGGTAGGTCAGATGTTGGTGGACTATTATCGTTGTTGAGTAGAGAGCTAAAGTATTTGCCGCATCTCAAGAGTTTCTTTTTTTCACATTGATGGGCTGTACCATAACTGTTTCTTGACTTTGGTGGACCAGAGAGATCTTCTATCTTGACCAGAGATTTCGTTGAATAAGTTTCACAGTTGTATTACATTAGGGGTGGTAAAAATGATGATGTTTAAGATCATTTGGTCCTCACTCTCTTTGATGTAGCTTGATCCCATGAGCATTTGACCCAATTTTGAAAAATCTTCAAAAAAATGAGAAGGTGACGCCCAAAAACGCCATTTAAGGCAGCGGGGTCTGCGAGGGGTTGAAAATGATAAATGTCAATTCTGGAATTATGTGCATATTTTAGAAATGTTAGGGTTAATTTTAATGTTTTATTTTTTTTATTTTTTTTATTTTTTTTATTTTTTGCTTTTTTTAAGTTTTTTATTTTTTTCAAAAATTAGCCATTACGTATTAAATTAAGCCACAGAGGGGGCTTTGCCGGCCACGCTCTAACCTTACTGATTTTTAGATATTTTTTTATGTAGAATTGAAGATAAGCCGTATTAAGTATATTCATAAATTTTCAGCACCTAGCTCTTTTTTGTGGGTCACAGGTGCCAATTTTTATAATTTGGCACTGTCTCTCATTGAAAAATATAGGGCCTGCAAAGTTTGTGACCTACACCAAAACCATAGGCACAAATTGCTGGAATAATGCATTCAATTAACTGGCCTGCCAAACGAAACGAGACAAACCGTTTTGTATTTAGTTTGAAAGAGCTCAAATTTGGCTAGTAGTACGATTATCAATATACCTTTAGCGACAAGTTTTCAATGATTGCAATCATTGAAAGCGCGCCCTACATTTTAATGGCAAAAGCGCTCTCATAGTGAATTTTGACCAAAAACGTCATTTTTTTTACGAAACGGTAGATCTGACACTGCGGAACATTACAAATGGATTATTGACTCAAAACATATGTTTAGACACAACATGGCTTAAAATGTCATATTTATAATTACAGTAATTGACAAATTTATCAATTTCGACCCCCCTCAGACCCCACCCCCTCCCTATCTGTTAAATGCGTTTTTGGGCGGGCAACCTTCTCATTGTGCACCGATTTTGACAATAATTGGTGCCAAAATGCTCAGGGGATAAAGCTACATTCAAATAAGAGTGAGGACAAAATGATCTGAATATTCATCATTTTTCTCCCCCGTCTAGCCCACCTATAATACATTCAACCCTTCTCATCTGCAACTTTCAAGTCATCCATCTGTTTGTTGAGTTGGGCCAGTTTCATTCAGATTTATATGATTCATTCAGCCTTGCATGTGAGATTCGCCATGCATTCTGAATGGTTGGTTCTATAAATGAGGGGAAATTTCTTCTTTGACTTGTCTCGCTCTGTCGTCAGCCGTTAAGGGTTTTCTCAGACACCCAGCTAGGCATTCCACCGGGGCTGCATTTGCCAAACACTTCTGTGCTTCTGCTTCAACGGCTTCCTCAATAAGGTCAGTGATTGACACAGATGAGTCCAGTTCTTGAAGATCTGAAACCTATTGAAAGTTCGATCTGAAATTGGTGTTTTGAAGAGGATGTTGTATAGCTTCTTCAGTCAACTTTGGCCCTTCTACAGGCTTACCTTTAGATGTTCTAAGGCTGGCTTTGAGACGATGCTGAGTCATTCTGTGATCAGAATTTCAGCTCCACCAGTGTTGTAGGCTCTGCAGTTACGGAGAGAATTCACCCATTTGCCACTGACTATCTATGATGTGGTTTCCAGTGGGATTTGGCAACATTGGGGTGCATCCAGGTCAAGACGGCTGTTGGTTGGGGGAATATTGCCTGAGCTGGCCTTAGCTGACCTTCCCTAGCTGGTACTCTTGACAGCGGGACAGGCTCTCACAATTGGTGTTAGTTTCGTCATGGTAACAGTGAGGACCAACAACTAATGGGTTAGACAGGTGGCTTTCCTTGCCAATTCTGCGCATTGAAGTCCCCGATTAGTAGATTGGATATCAGCCTTTTCAGTCTCAAGGTGTTCTTTGCGGAGTGTCGTAAAAGGTGTCCTTGCCTGTGTCAATAGGGAGGACTCTGTGGGAGCATAGACCGTTGTGTTGCTTACTGTGAGCCTGTGGATTACCATTGAAAGTAGCGTTAGGATCCGCTGGCTGATTGATTGTACACTCAACGGCATCTGTGGACATGATTGGTCATGGCCAATCCGACCCAACCGTCTCTGTTCTGTACGCAGAGCTGTAAACGAGTAACCCAGTTTTTGTCGTCTGACCATACTTCGTCAGTTTGTGATGTTGTGATTAGGCGATGTTCTTGTATGCCAACACGTCAAGTCCTACATCGTTTGCAGCCTGTGAAAAGTTGAGTAACTTTCCTTGTGAGCAAAGTGCACACGTTGTACGTCGACACTTAAGAGAGATTGGAAAGTAGCTAGCGAGGGCATATTCAAACGTATGTGGATGCGACGTACCAATCAAAATCTTTTGTAACATAAATAACGCACTACAACGCGGGTCATTGCTATCTCTCTCACAATGACCTCAGCGTGTGATGTCATACTCTCATTCAATGACTCGCTTTGTGAGCTTTCAAGACTAAAGATTCAAATTTGAATAAAAGGGGCCCCCACTGAACATGTATATATTTTCTTGATAGGCCAGAGGTTGTAAACTGATGAAAATGGCGAAGAGCATGGGGAGGGAGCCATGTGTGATGAAATGAAAACAAACAAGGGCAAGTGCTAGTAACAAAAACCTCCTAATATTATCTACCAAGGTAACCATGGGTAGCATATGGGTAACAAAACAGTGGTAACAAAAAACAGTATATAAATTACAAAACCCACTGAATGGATGAAAAGTCATTGCGAAATTACATATCGAACCCGGGCCTCAAAGTCAAACTCGCCTTGCCCAAGTTTACCTCCGCGAGTCATTTTGGTCATCATATCAAACGGGCATCTCAATCCTACAATTGTTCATGGCGCTCTTTGGTTCTCTACGTCGGATTTATAATTTCTTGATTATACAATTAAAACTAACGCGGACACTCATTACGTATTATATTGGACACTTTGACAAGTAGATCAGAAGGGGGGCCGGAGGGGGTGCTTCTTATAGTGCTGTGAACAAGGCCCATGCATTAGCATGCCCCCGGCACTGTCCACCCATGCCACGGTTCAGGTAGCACCGCCTTCGTGTACTGTCACAACGGTTTGCAGCAATTGCACGAAGATGATTTAGAAACCTGAGACTTTGAAAAAAGTAAAAGCAGTAGTAATGCAGGGCGCGAGAATGCATGCCGTGGGCTGGGCCCCATAAACGTTAAGAAAGGTGAAGTGTACCCTCAAGTCAGCAGTTTTAATTTAATAATATATTTTTAAAACAAAATCAATACTGAGAATAAACACACCATCGGGCCGAGCACTTCAAATAGTCATGACTATAGTCTGACCACTGACAAGTAGTATTTTACGCAATGTATAAAATGCATGATTTCTAAATGGGGTGGGCTGGGATTCCCCAAATCATAAACCATGACATGCATGACCTCTCTGACGTACAAACGTACTACTAGTGTATTTCAAATCTCGATGATGTTATTTAATTGGCCTAGTTAAAATTATAAGCGCCATCTCTTGACAGAAAATAAATGGATACAAAGCTCGAAAGGAAAATCAAACGAGTGCCCTGGGACGAGTGCACGAGTGAACCCGGCCAGGGTTTATTGATTACTAGTACTTTAGACTTTTAGAGGTACATGCATGGAAAGTGATTATTGGTGGACAGAGTGGTTGGTGAAGTTGCATCAAGGCTTAGGCTATAGGCAGGTTTCCATATCAATTTAGGTTAACAAAGTAGGGTCAATATATAAATAAGGTGGTGTATTTCCTTTATGCTTTGAACACGGGAAACACGGTTATTATGTTAGCCTAACAAAAAGTTCCCAAGGACCTGACAGACGACCATCATCAAGATCATGATCATGATCGACATTACACGTCATTGATCCGCAGCCAAACTCACTTTTTAAACTACGACGCGAAGCAATATCCGCGTATGCAGAAGACGATCTGCTTCTGATGTATTTGTGTGGCCAGAATGAATTTTGTAATTATTCCATGATTTCTGCACATGGCTATCGATCGAGCGCATTCCTTCATGCATTAATTGGTACCCTCATGACCTGGTCCTGACAGGCTTGACAGTTTACAGTGTTAGTCTGTGACTGTCACCGCTCACAAAAATGCACAGCGCGAGCGTCATCTTACACGTGGAAAAATGCAGATACTTTGGATTAATGGAGACAGCAACATATCGTTTTCCAGAAACTAACGATAGGTCATGATGTATTGATATAAACATCCAGCAAAATATAGGACACAGTAGAACAACTTTTACCTTACGTGTCAATTTTCTCTTAAAAATCCCGGGTAAAACTTTATCTGAGTCGGTGCCCCGTAACTCGAATAACAATCCTGCGTTGATTTGAATCATAAACTTGCGGGTTGATATTAAAACGCTGCGTCTGTGATGTCAAATGTTGTGTCAACCGTAGGAAGTATGGGGAAATACCTGTACTCGAGAAGATTTTCCATTTTTGTAGTAGGTGAATATATGTGCAAAAAAAAAAAAAGGCTACTGATGCATGACTGGAATTGGAGCGCGAGACTACTCCCTATGGCAGAAAATCCTTAGAAATACAAGTTTGAGTACAGTTTACAGGTATGAATGAGGTTAAAAACCTTGCAGCTAAGTTTGGGGGATTGTTGGATCGTCGGTATTGTTTGGTTCTCGGATTTTCACTCGTGGGGTTGTTTATGACGCCCCTCGGGAAACTTCCTCGAACCAAAACAATAACTCCGATCCAAAACAATCACCCAAAAACATTAGCTGCGGTTTTAACCTCTAATCAGGGCCAGTAGTTCGTGATGGTGTTGCCCAGAGAGTTGCCACTGGTCCGTCATAGAGTCATCCTTGGACGTTGTCGCTACCTTCGAAGTATTACTTGAGTAATTTCTTGTGATTTGTAATCCAAATGTTGCCAGAAGGAAATTTTTTGATGCCAGTTCTGGCAAAGCACGGGGGATGGCCCTGGAAAGTTTGTTCTGGAAATAACAGCAGCCGAGGTCTACTAATTAAATTGTAGTTCGCCCCGGTCGTGAAAGCATGATGCCGAAGAATTTCAAGTATTCAGACGGCCTGTGCTGTCCTGTTTTAAGCAGCAATTATGTCGTTGTCCATTGGCCTGTGGGATTTCTCCTCATTCGCCTCTGCCGTTGGAACTAAATTTGTTCTCATCCGACAAGTTAATGGCCAATACCTACATGGAGGATATCGCTGCATACGAATTGCGGAACTGAAGACATCGGGGCATAGTGCGGATGATCAACCATTTGTGAAAACCTTGGAAAAAGCTATCCCTACCTAGAAAAACAGCAACGGATGGTATCGCACTGTTTCTCCGCATTTAAGGAACAGTCCGGCCAGAACATAACTCACAGGATGCTCTGATACCACAGGTATTAACCCTACACACCCCAAAATTGGGAACATCCGACACCTATACACAACACTTTGGGATGCGGACCACGGTCGCTCCCCTTCACGTCGCTGCATACACGTCTACACCCTACTGTAGCAATCCTTGCAAAGATTGTTTGAAAGCAAAAGACTGGCCAGATTAAGAATTTTTTAAAATGTACTAAAACTGATGCATTTTCTGGATGCAATCACGTGCTCTACAACTCATGAAATGAGTCTCCAATTGTTTTTATTAAGTTAGATTGTTTGAGTGTATCATTTGATATACAATTGTTTGCTCTCTATTTTATCTGTACAGGCAAGTATCTGGCGGTGATAGGTGACAACAATGACATTTGCATTGTGCCAAGAGAACAAGGCCGACATCACCTCCAGCATCTTCTGTTTCCGACAGTCCAAGGTACCAGCCCAAATTTTTTGTTATCATATCTTAGAAGCTGATCTTACTTAAAGGGAGTCCAACTCTGAGGGCTTAAACAACTGCATACCCAAAATACTGTGAATGAACACTTTCAGTTTTTACCATAACTTTCTGCTACTATTAAATTACTAAAATATCCTATTCTGCAAGAAATTGCAGTGATTTTTTACCACTTACCCATTCGTCACGGTAGCCATGTATACGCTTGTAAACCTCACAGCATGAAAATAATATAATTTGAAAAATTTTATAAAGAACACTTCATCGTTGATTTCAAGAAAAAAAAACCAGACAACCACTGGGTATAAAATGATCCTTGGCCATATAAGAACATTGTCAGGCATGTGGTTTGTTCACAAAGTTTACCAATGCAAAGATCAGCCATGATATTTTTTGCACATATTCAATATGGCATCCAAAATAGAGTGAGCTCGGGTATGTTTGTGGTTGCTATGACGAGTGTGACGTTTTTAATACAGTAATCATGCACAGTTGTAATATATTTATTAATATGGAACTCACCTCAGTAGGTGTGAAATAGCATCCATCAACACACTTGTTCTTTTTATTGGTAATTGGCAAAAAATAAGTCACGCTAATTGGCATATCAACTGTGGGTTAATAACGAATCAACTCTAAATAAGTTACCGGGAAAAGCCCAGAGGCCTTGGCTCATCCATGAGGAATTTTCTCACCTGTTACATCACACTTTTGCAGTATGTTCAAAGACAACAGGTCCAGTCAAGAAGGGCTAACCCTGGTTTAAATGTAGATTTAAAGTTAGACTCCCCTAGAAAATACCAGTCATAGTAGAGCAGGAGTAGAATAGCATACGGGCCTTATTTAAGGAGTTTGTTTACCCCCCTCCCCTACAGAAAAGGTTTAACACCTCTGGTAGTTAGTATGGACCCTCTATATCAATTCTAGGTAGTTAGTACCTCAAATTGTGGTATCACTTTTTCAATAGGGACCGATTTAAGATTACACAGGGGTCAAACTTTAAAATGCTACAATCAAGTTGAAATGTATGCCATATTGTCCGTCTTGTCATAAGGATTCCAAAATGTATAGTTTGTACCACCTACGACCATTGGTTTGGAGTTATTGGGTAAAAATGGCTAAAATGGTAAAAAGGTCAATCTCAATTTGTACAGGGGTCAACAATAAAAAGTTAGGCCGGGGTCACACGAGAAAATTGTCGTAATAACTCGATTGTGACAGGATTGTAATAAGTCAACGACGACTGCGGTCACACGTATCATTTATTGTAATCGTGTCGCATTAAATTTTGGTCATATGAGGTTGTCGTATGGTGTCAATCATTTCACGTTGCGACAGCAACGGTCTAGGTTCATCGGGTCATAGTCAATGATAGTTTGGCGGCAATTCCATTGGCAAAAACATCAACGCAATTGTTAAATAAAGGAAAGCACATGCTCCTCTTTTACCAACTTACAGATTCATTGCAAATGTGAAAGGGACAACTTGATCAATTTTTCCTTTTTTCTTCATGAATTTATATATTCCTTCTCTGATTCCATTGAGAAATCGGTTCTTTCAACGTGTTAATTCGTATGACAACATCTGAGAATATTTACTTCCGGGTTTGATTTTCATGCCACGCGCGGCGTCAATATCAGCCTTAGTCACACATATTTAAGATCGATGATCAAAATTAAAATTATTAAATTAAAATTCAGATTTAAAATAGACAAATTTTGAACTATTACTATGAAAGGTATGTGATTAGGTAAATCCTTATTTAGCTAATTAATTAATAATATTTCGGCTTATTTAATAAGTCTGGGCGAACATGTGGGAACAAGGATGGTGACCCGTGCAAGTTCACATCAGGGGATAAACAATAAGACGTAAGTGGACGATTGGAAAAATACTGGGGAAAAATAAACAAATGCCTACAGATACCGATTTTCTTTATGCCCCGAGTTTACGCCTATTACAGAAATGAGCAAATTTTACACCTTGCAGGCGTTGTGGTAACTATTTTTTTGGTAAATGTAATTAATGAAAACATTTCCCGACTCGATTAAATTGAAAGAAGCTGTAAGGAATCTTCTCTGATTCAATTCAATTCGTGCCAGGGAGTATGCGTTGCTATGGTCATGTAGCAATTTCCGGAAAGGCGGAGCTGTGCGAAGGGAAGGTCGCCGTCATGGTTGATGGATTTTTCGTATACAATGACGACCTTTGGGTCACACATGCTTTTTCGCGAATTTATTACAATCGTATCACAGTAAATGCGACACAACGATGAAAATTTTCGTAGTTGACCGATTGTGACACGATTACAATACGCCGATGAAAATTTGCGGTCACACGTACAAAATATTGTAGTAATACTACAATAAATTGGCATGTCGTAATTCGTGTGACCCCGGCCTTAATCTGATTATATTTTAAATTCTTGCAAATTATTGCCTGAGGAAAGAAGACTCCCAAAAAGTATAGTTCTGATTATGTTTTGATTTTTTTATTTGAAACAGTAGTTTGTAATTAATATTTGCTATATTTATGATTTGATTTTAGGATGATGAAGTCCAGTGGGACAACAAGACAGACACAGGCATGGGATCGGCAGACATCAAATATGGTGACACTACGGTACTCATCCAACATCAGGAAACTGGTCTGTGGTTGTCTTATCTGGTAAGTAGCATGGCACCTCCATTCGCGGCTATACTGTGTACGGACAGAAATACTGAGTAATGTCATCACTTTCACACAGCTGTATCTTGCACGGCGACTTTGTGGGCTCGTGATTGCAGATGCGACTTACTGTCATGAGCACATTTAACACTGTGTGAAAGCTATGTTGTCACTCCTTCTGGCCAGGCAGACAATGTATGTTCTAGCCAGCTTGCAAGTTTCAGAGGTGGCATTACGGCTTATTTCAGGCTTGCTATGTAGGAATTTGGTGTGTACATGAAACACAGAATTATTTTGTTCAAACGAACCATGAACAAAAGAATTCAACATTCTCAGTACAAGTAGACAGCATGCACATGGCATCTAAACTTCCCAAACGTGTTCAAGGCAGGACCAATGATTAAAGGTGCAACGGGAGATTTCAAATAACAGGTGTCCCTAAAAAATGTGAAAATTCTGAATTTTCCACTGGTCTAAAGCTTCCTATCAAAAATATCCCCAGCTGAAAGGATTAAGCTGAGAACTGTTTCTTTGGTACAAAAAATGTGAAATTTCTAATTTCCTATAGGAGCAAATACAAAATTCAGCCTGTTTTCTATTTAGAGAATAAAAGATAGGATTTGTTGTTTTGCCTATCTAATATCGTGTTTTAATGGATGGGCACTCCAATATTTTGAGTAGTGGATGCCGGCGTAGCCGGCATCCACTACGATAAAAACAACAAATCCTATCTTTTATTCTCATTCTTATTTAGTATTGGTTGTTTTAATCACCGAAAATAGTTTTATTTCAATAATATTAGTTTAAAACACAAAAATATTCCCCCCGCTGTAAAAAATGAACCAACCCGTACTACTTGCGTGCACTGCGTAACCTTATACACGCGCGCGTAAACACTTGCGCGGCGACGTACTATCTAATATCGTCTCATATAAGATAGGCAACAACCAATGATATTGCGTGTTTGCTTACTAAACCCCGCCCACTGAATAAGAATGAAATATAAGCATATACAAATCACCTTTTGTTTTCATTTTAAGTTATTTCTGCAGCCAAATAAAAGGTAGGGAATCTATTGAGTGTCTAATCTATATGAAATCACAACATATCACAGAAAATACAGATGACTTGTAATCTCTCGTTGCACCTTTAACACCTAAAACTTGCTTAAACAGGGATTGTGCACCCATATTATTCCTCAAAAATTTTACTCAAAAATAATAAAATTAGGTCTGCATTTCCAGTCTGCTGTTTACATTTTTTCAGAGGACTTAGCAGGGTTCACACTTGTAGAATTTGATGTTTTTTTTAACTAGGACATATAGTAAACACACTCAAGTAATCACTTTACCTCACAGTAGATCCACTCAGATGCACAGAAACATTACACCTTATTGTTGGAAGAATTGTGATTCATTCCCAATTTGCCTCGGTAAAAACAAACACGTAATTTCTTCACTATTATAATAACAAAAGGACCAGATTTAGGTCAGTTTTTGTTGACTTCCGGAGTGAGGTTAGAGTTAAAGGGTACCCGCACAATTCCTTGTAGACCCAATAATTATGCCGTCTTAGGCTGTAAATGCATCCGGTCAAATTGACTTGACCCGGTGATTTCAAAACCGGAGGTGAACTCTGGTGCTCATTGCGTATGCTGGCATCAATGTCAATGCTTGACCTAGTTCATATACTGACTGTACGCATTGATCAAATGCACCATGCCATATTTCAAACCTGAGGGTGTTTTGAATCAATCCCATAATGCATTGCATTGTGCCTATACTGTATGGTACTAAACACGTCGGTACTGTAGGGATAAAAAGTGTTAAAGAATTTACAAACCACAAGACATTTCATCCCTAAGTACTAGCGCTTTGTGGGGTAAAATGAGTGTAAGTCAGGATTTTTAGGTGTTAAGAATATGAATTTTTGTGGGATCATGTGACCTTATTGAGGTGTCCTAAAACTGGTGCATTGTGGGATTGACTGAAAACGCCGTATGATTTCAAACCTAGCACAATCATGGTTGGAAAGAGTTCCATATACCCCCTTTAAAATTGTACAGGAAACAAATTCTTTTTTTATTTATGGCCTGACACAAACAAATACTCTAACCCTAAGGCCAAAAACAAAAATGAATTTGTTACATATAGAACTTTGAAGAGGGGTACATATGGAACTCTTGCCTCCATGGTCTACTGTTGCAATCCATTAGCATCAAATAATGGTCTTTCTCATAATGCATTTGCACTAATCTGTGTATTGTAATAGGTTATTCTATTTGAAGTCCATACTCCCACTTTGGAGTGTTGGCAGATTTAAAATGGACAACTCATTCTGAATGATGGTCACTTGGAGTAATAGAACTTTTTAAAAAATATTCCCATAACAAGAATTTAATACATTATTTATGGAAACATTACAGCTATTATAACAGCAGCCCACACCAGCTATTATTTCATAAATTTTGATAAAACAGCCAAAGCAGGACAATGATTATTTTTATGATTTCTCTCTTTCATATAGGTCGTTGAAACTGGAGTTGGTGGAAAGTCAGCTGAAAGAAAGGTAGTTTTATTTCTCTAGCAATTTATATTGTTTTCCCCATAATATACAGTGTGTTGACATTTTGTTTTGCATACCCATTGTCTCAGTGCTGCAAAACAAGAAATTCTGTAGCATTTATAGTGATTTCCTCAAGTTAATGATGGACCTGTGAAGCTCATGTCATGTTACTGTTGGTAATTTGTTGTAGTTTGTGCATATTGAAGTTTTGAAACTTCTATAACTCCTGTATTGGTATATTGGCCAGTACAGGGCAATTCACTTGCCCAATTTGTGATTTACAAGTAATTAAGGGATGAAGTTGTAGCATTGTCAATCAAAAATATTCTATTGTCTTGGAATATTAAAGACACTATCAGTGATTTGCTAAATCAGCAAATCGAAAAAATCATCAAAAATCAGATTTTAGCATGTACGTAACAAGTACAGGTATCCTAACATACCCTGCAAATGATAAGACCAGAAGCAACCTAATAAGGACAGAATCAGAGATTTTAGTCATTACTGTCCGAACGGACACTTACTACAACACGTAATTGAATGGAGAATCGTATCTTGGAACACTGCCGTTTTCTTCCTTTTCTTTCAATTCTACAGCTGGAAAAGGTAACTTATGAGAATTCTACAGACTTATTCTTCACTTTGAAGCTATTCCTGCAAATTTCAAATATTTTTCAAATCACTGATAGTGTCTTTAAGTTAATGACATCCACATACTAGATTATCCATTAGAGTTTATTTTAACTAATTTAACACTGCCCAGTGAAATGCTTGTGTCCAGTGTCCATTGGCAAACATCAATTTTGTATTTGAAGTAAACAGGATAATTGGGTGTGTTTGTCATTGGCTTAACTTTGCTCTACCAAATCAAATTGTTTAATTGACAAGGGTATGCGATACAACTGCATCCCTAACTGTTTGTAAACCGGGAGTCGGGCATGTAAATTGTTGCCTCCTGATAATGGCACTAGACTACATTTTTTTTGAGGGGAGGGCAGTAGGGCATATAAAATTAATCATAATTTTTGGCATATATATTTGATTGGCTGGACAGGAAAAAGCAAACATCATGGTCCTAAGTAAAATTTGTGAGAATCATGCATTTAGTATGTCAGTTTTCATGCTATTATCCTTATATTTGTACAAAATGTCTTAATTTTATTCAGTGCATTATTTGTTAATTGTTTATTTTTTCCACCCAGGTTGTCATGTCACATGAGGGACACATGGACGATGGTTTCTCATTAGCAAGGGCCAGGGTGGAGGAGGCTAGGTCAGCTGGTATCATCAGGAAAAGTACATCCCTGTTCCATCACTTCATCAGGTATGAAAATGAAATGTTATGTTTTTTTCTCGTAATCAGGAGAACTAAATTTATATTTTTAAAGCAAATAATTGAATGTGCATATGTGCAACAATTCTACTTTAGATTTTATTTTTATTTTTCTGGAAATATATTGGTAAGGCCAAAAAAGTTTGTTTGTTATAACCCTACTGACCCTAGAAAAACCTGCGGACTTAACATTTTTATCCAAATTAGCACAAAATAAAAAAAAAAATCTGCCGACTGACCTATGATTTTCATTTACAATTGAAAATTTTTTGTTTTACCAACACAAAGACGAAAAAACAAGACAACAAAACAGCTGCAACAAGTAAAATAAAAGATCTTTGCTATGTCATTGCAAAAAGACTTTAAAAGTAGTAGGTTGTATGCATTTTGGAGTAAAATAGTGTGAAGTGAAGTTTATCTTAATGGCAAACAAAGATATTTTGTAGGCCTAAGGGAAATTCACATTTATGTCATTTTTGTATAGCCCTAACACATCCGAATACCAGAGGATACCACACATGACAATTTTGTGGTAAATTGTGGTAAAAATCAACATGTTTGATATTCAGCCTATCTGAAGTGCACATTATTTTGTCCCTGCTGGAAATTCAACATTCTATATTTTCTGATCGTAAATGAAGATTAACTACGGCACAGTGGCAGCCAATGTGATACCGTGATACATGCATTTGATCATAACACCAAAATGACATGATCAAAATCAACTGAAATTTTGGGAATAACCTTTTCCTAAGTATATCCAGTGACCCTCAAACAAAACAGAAGGTGCCTGGATCACAAAATGCACCTTTAAATAAATATGCCAAACTTTTACTACCAATAGTAAACAAATCTGTATTGATCATTACTCTTACTAGTGCCTTGGATTCCTTACGACATGAGGAAGATGACCGCAGACAGTGGGAGAATTTTGACATCAATGATGTATCTGACTGCCTTGAAGATCTCATAGAGTACTTTGGAGAGCCAGAGGAAGAGAGTGGTAAGTAGATAGAGTTGGTGTAACTGTGGTGTGGTCTGGGCTAAATAGCTGGAAATTTATTTCATCTTAGCTTGTCTGTGCACCAAAGACATCCTGTCAAATACTCGTATTCCTGCACTCTACGTCATCATGCATAGTTCAGAGACACTTACCTATTTTGTTTAGGCTGTCGATGTTTGTCCCCACTGAACTATAGCATTTTCTATTGAGCAATATTTTCCGGATCAAACCGGGTAAAGGATTAAAACTGGTTAATAGAAAATGACCTTCTCTGGCATTTGCTACTTTTTACCGGGGAAATTCTCTCTGGCAACCATCCTTGTTTGGAAGGATTTTTACCCGAGAACATACCGGATCACGTCAATAGAAAAAGACCCCGCTCCGCATCAGTGCGCATGCAGTAGAGAAACCGGAAATTGGCTGGGTCACTGAAGCAACAGCGCGGCTTACAATTTAAATAAAAAACACACGGGTTGATGTATGGAGCAGCGAAACAACTGTAACTGCCAATTAAAATACACCGTGCTCGTTGTGTTCTATAGTGTAATGCTTGGTGCTGAAGTAAATAAGCATCTCGCTTAACTGGACGTAAGATTTTGGGCGAAATATCGTGAATCAACAACATAATATTACAGAACTGTGCTATCATTCCCGAAAAACGGGGTAAATCCACAATGCATTGCAATTTTGACCCGTGAATGATCTCTACCCAGCAAATTTCACTTGGGTCACTGAAGTCGGCTATTTTCCCCCGAAATGCTCGCTCCAGTAGAAATTGCTCCTCTCTCTCCACTATCGTACACTACTTTAACCTGGGAAATATCTCGCCGGTAAAATACTGGTGGAATGCTCAAAGAAAAACAGCTATAAGTTTGGAATTGACAAAAAAGGCTGTGTCCATCTGTATGTCCATCCATGAGAAAATGTTAACCCTGATTTTATGTACTTTTAAGTTGCCATTTATTAGTGATCGCGGCATTCGGGGACATATTTACTCCTGCGTAAAATACAGAAAAAACGAGTTCGCCTTGTTTCCCACTTTGACCCCCAAACTGAGACTTTTAATTGCAAAAAAAAAATGGGAAAATTTAGAATCCCCACAGCAGCTGACAACATCCCGTTGAGCTATTGTTATGGGTGTCCATTGTTCAAATAAGAGTTTCTTCAACAGACTTTAGTTTTAGTAGGCGTCTGTGGAAATTTGATATTCAGGTTATATAAGGTTTTAAAAAACAAAATATTGACCGTAGAAGTGTTTCTGTTGAACGGTTTTCGGTGGATAAAAGGAACCATTGTAGACAAAAAATTCCTACACGGTCCATCGATTTTTCTTGGAAATGCGAAGTACATGTCTGTGTTTTTGAAATGGCAGCAGTTCGTGACCTGATGTTGGTGTAATCCTGCACTCGGGACTTTGGGAGACTTTGCTGCTGCTGTGGTAAAACCCTAAAAGCGCTGGTGAGTTTAGGGTTCAAACATGTTACAGAGTGGTTTTTATTAGTGCTATATTAATACATACGTCGCGTTTCGGTCATAGTCAGTAAAACGATACAGGCTAAGACAGTTTTAGTCGCGCGTTCCCTGGACTTGGGCTACTTCTAGCCCAGATTCGCTTCAGTGGTTTTCCATGTTTTAGCGAGTGAAGTTGAACCTTACTCAAACGCGAGACAGCAAATTCGACTGCAGCCTGCCCTAGATTTCTAGCTAGTTTGTTTCGCTTAATCTGTTTTTTTCAATGAAACTGAACCCGATATCAGCTCGACTGGGGGCCGCACACATGTGGTGGCCAATGAGGTCAGTAATTGCCAATCGTTATCCCTAAAGTCCTTGGTGTGTGAGGCCCATGAATTTGCCTAGCTGCGTCCAGGGAAAGGTTAAAAGCATGTAGTCATAGCCCATTCCAATCTAACAAGTAATTAATATTCTCAAAAAAGTAGACGGAAATGTACTATAATCATGTTATCACTAACAGTATCGATTATCTTATTCCAGATTAAGTTGCATGTCATACCATATACTTCACATTTTTCCCTTCTTAACCTACCACTTTTTTTTTCACTACTAAAAAATTTAGATATTCTTATCTTCCAATAGAGTCCTAATGCTCACAATTTTCACTACTATGTGCTCGCCAACGGTACTCTTGCCAGTTCAAATTGTTACCGCAAGTGTCCCATTGGATTAACATGCAGGTAGTGTGATTATTATGTGGAAAACAGCTCAACGAAAGAGTTTGTGTGCTCTATAGAAAAGCATCTACTTCTGTAAATAGCTGATTAGTGTGCAAAAGACCATTATTTGATCGATAGAAAAGGGTTTACTTCTGGTAAATAGCTGATTTAGTGTGTCATTCGCATGCCACTGACCATATGTTACCGCAGGGTCAGCATGGTTAACAGGCAGTAGTGGAGTTTATTGTTTGTGGACAACAGCTCACGAAGAGTTTGTGTGGCTCGATAGAAAAGCATTTACTTCTGGTAAATGACTGATTTAGTGTGCAAAGACCATTATAATTGATTCGATAGAAAAGGGTTTAACTTCTGGTAATCTCTGATTTAGTTTGCCTTCGCAGCACCTGCCATTATGTTACGCAAGGGTCCACCATTGATTAACAGTCAAGTAGTGAGTTTATTTTGTGGAAACAACCAACGAAAGAGTTTGTGTGCTCGATAGAAAATCATTTACGTCTGGTAAATAGCTGATTTAGTGTGCAAAAGACCATTATATTGATTCGATAGAAAAGGGTTACTTCTGGTAAATAGCTGATTTTAGTGTTCATTCGCATGCAACTGACATTATGTAACGCAAGGGTCACGCATTGGATTAACATGCAAAGTATGGATTTATTTTGTGGAAAACAACTCACGAAGAGTTTGTGTGTCGATAGAAAAGTCATTTCTTCTGTAAAATAGCTTATTAGGTGTGGCAAACATACCTTATATGATTCGATAGAAAAGGTTTTTACTTCTGGTAATATCTGATTTAGTGTCATTCGCATGCAACTGACCATTATGTTTACCGCAAGGTCACCATTGGATTAACAGCAAGTAGTGAGTTTATTTTGTGGAAAACAACTCAACGAAATAAGTTTGTGTGCTCGATAGAAAAGCATTTACTTCTGGTAAATAGCTGATTTTAGTTGCAAAAGAAAGTATTATTGATTCGATAAAAAAGGTTTACTTCTCGCTATAGCTGATTAGTGTGGCATTCGCATGCAACTGACATTATGTTACCGCAAGGGTCACCACTTGGATTAACGGCACGTAGTGAGTTTATTTTGTGGAAACACTCAACTAAGAGTTTGTGTGCTCGATAGAAAAGCATTCTACTTCTGTAATAGCTGATTTGTGTGCAAAAGACTTATATTGATTCGGAAGAAAGGGCTTACCTTTCTGGTAGAATAGCTGATGTAGTGTGCTTCGCTCGCATGCAACTAACATTATATTTGACACTAATGATCTGACATGTTCCCATGTTAATCTAAACATACAATTAAGATTTCAAAAAGTAGACGGAAGTGATAGAATCTAATATACTATACACCTTATCGCATAACATTATCGCTTACTTATTCCAGAGTAAATTCCTATCCCAATATCATTACTTCATCCTTTTTCGTTTTAAATGTAACATTTTTTTTTACATACTAAAAAAATGAGATAGTCTAATCTTCCAAGAGAGTCCTAATGCTCACAATTTGCAAATCCTGCCACGGTAACTGTTGCCATCCCGATTTTTAACACAAGGGTCACAATTGGATTAATGCTTGTTCCGTTTGTCTTTGGATCCCCCTGGTTTACCCGGAGTAGGCATCAATTTTTTGATACCAGATGAAAAGGCTGTATTTTTCTCAGTGTCGTCCCTGAAAATTTTCAGCTTTCAAATCCATTTCTTTCTCAAGATATAGATAAAACTACTTTTTTTAATGGTTAACCATCAAATTAGCACAGTAGTGAATTCACTATGCATTATCGGCATCTAGCATGCAAAACTGCAAGTTTTTGTTCCCACGGTACTTTGATGGGTCAAATTTCGGACACACCTTTAACAGCCAAGTATGAGTTTTATTTTGTGGAACACAGCTCAACGAAGAGTTTGTGTGCTCGATAGAAAAGGGTTTACTTCTGGTAAAATAGCCGATTTAAGTGTGCATTCGCAATGCAAAAGACCATTATATGACAAAACTAAATGATCAGTGAATTGTTCCTGTGTAATATTCTTTGTATGGTGCAGGAATCTGGCCGTCACTTTGCCTATAATGCTAAGGGAAAACATCGCCTCTCCGAGGCAGTGGCGTACACCATATTGCGAGAATTGAAACTGGAAAGCTAGGTCTTATTCAGATAATAGCAGGACATGATTTGCCATAGGGGATATTAATCGTTCTGAAAGGGCTGTTCTGATTTATGCCTATTGTGTTCTATGCTTGATATGAGAGCCTGGCACTGCACTACGCCCTATCAAGTACTGTGGGGAACAAGCTTGCGGTTTGACGGTAGAAGCAATAATGCATAGCGCAACGCCCTATTCAATAATGTGCTAATTTGATGGTTAACCACTTAAACGGCCGTTTTCGGTTAAATCTTGAGAATGAAATGGATTGAGGGCTGAAATTTCAGGACGATACTGAGAAAAATACGGCCTGTCATCTGTTATCAAATCGATCCTACTTTTGGGGAATTTTAGGGGGGGTCCCAAAGACGATCGGAACACGCACCTTTATTAAGATTATGAAATAAATCAATTAAATATGTGCGGGTATTCCTTGGTTAAGCTTCAGGAGCATGGTTATTTAAGTGCTCCAGGATCGCAGCTTGGTGATTGAAATCACAAATAGGCTATTCATATTAGCACAAGTAAAATACAGGTTCACATACACGTTGCATTTATAGTGGAAATGCTACCCTTTTATTAAAGTGTTCTTGACTGGGTATACAAAAAAAAAAAAAACTTTTGGAGGTACATTTGTGATTGTAGTTTCTTTGATGTGAATTTATAGATATTGCCAAATTAGGCTTTATTCAAAAATAAATTTGCAGTTGACTTTGGTGATATGTTGTTGGATCAAAGTGCCTTAGATCTCTGCATTGTAATTACCCTTCAGTCTACACAGCAAATCAAATACTGAATTAATTTCGCACAGAAAATCATGGACACATGCAACAAGTTCTACCTTGCAATTTCCACTGTATAATGTCTCACTTCAAGGACGGGTCTCATGATTAATTTGTCAATCAGGGAATGCCCCTTTGAAACTCTCTCAGGTTCACCTGTTAGATTTAAATAACAAAGTGAAATAAAATAAGATAGGGTAATATCACTTCAAAACTAAAACCATTCTTGAATGCAATTCAGGAATTTACAATGGAAGCTTGTTAGTGCCATCAAAACTGAAAGGAAAGCAAAGGCATGCTATGCCAGTTAGTTTTTCATTATAACACCTTCATTTAACACTCTTAAGAACAATATTTTAGTATAAGGAAAAATTGGCTCCATACAACAGTTGTGCTCTAGGATTTTTCTATCTTTATTCCATAGATGTAATTAATTTTTCTAAATGAACACTTATTTTTTTTCTGAACACATCTTAGGTGATCTCAGCTCAATAGTTTAAGCTCAATGGGTCATTTTGCGAAACTGGGACTCAATGTGTGACCTGTTGATGGAATTTTCAGATTTGTGTCACGAGTGATCTATTGATTACACTATTTTATTCATAACTTTTCATCGTGGTTTGAAAGAAATTGGGAGAGCTTCAAATACTTAGACATTGTTTTGTCTTGAAAATTTGACAAATTCATGTCACAATGGTAATGGGGACCCATGGGGAACACCCATACCTATTAGAGGTGGCTCTTTTCAAAAATATAACATTTAAAATTCAAGCTTTAATTTAAGTTGAGAGCTTATTTGACCCAAATGTTAAGTAGGTAAGTCAAATTAAGCACCCATTTATACATGTAAAATTAATTAAGCAAAGAGGTTAACTATGTAACAGGGGACACCGAGGTCCAACTTCAGAAATTACCCAAATATAAAAGCTACACAGCAAGATCCTACTCACGGTGTACCCCTGAGCTTAGGCTACTTCATGGGTACTCCTTGGCTCTACTCCAAGGTTACCCCCTTGATGCATTATTGATGCAGTACCTACAACTAAGAAAAAAAAAACAGTCCAACCTCGTTTATCCGGACACGTCGAGACCGGCGCTCCTCCGGATATGCGATTTGGCCGTATATGCGATTGATGCTCAAACACAGGCTAAGAGTGAAGTTCATTAGGGATTAAGTATGTGACAATGTATTTATACATTGCTATGACAAACTGTAACAAATTGTGAGTGTTATGAATGATATGAAATGGAAAGAAATAAAAAATTTAATTTACATAATATGTGATGTAATGTTTGCATGTTTATTTCAATTATTGCTATATCTAATTCGATATTTGGGAGCTTTTGGGCCTAGGATCGATCGTCTGTCAAAGTTCCTGACCTGGTCTGAATCGCCGATCGTTGCCTTATTTACTGGTGGCCACGGGTACGCCAAAACCGACGGACATTTACACGGCATCGTAACAGTTCCAGCCACAAGAGAACATATTTTAAATCACCAAACAAGGATCTAAATCGCTGTTAAAAAACAAGAAATTCCAATATACGAGCTCATGTTACGAAAGCTGCAACAACGTGTAAAATTTGGAAGCTGAGAATGGCCGATCAAGTTTGTGCTAAATGACTTCCGGGTTTGGATTGGAAAGGTGTTTCTAGATATGAGTCGCACATAGAATTTTAATAAAAAATTTGTTTGGTTTGAAAAAAGTCTGTACGTGTTATTTATTTGCTTTTTTCATTATCCATTATTTTTAAATTTATTGATGCTCATATCGGTTGATTTATAGTGTGCTTAGATTGCCGGCACAATCAGTGTTTGTGTATGGAGTTTATGTATGGTTAAATTGACCGCGTAGAACTATGTGCCATCGGGCCCGTGTTTCGGGCCGAAAAGTTTTTGATTACGCATTTTTATCACGGTCATGGTGGCACAGCTATGATTTTTGAGGGATGTATTTCGATATACCTCGTTGTAGTGAGATCTTCCCCAGAAAATGAACCCGATAAAAAGTATGTGGGAAGCCCTTATTTCCATGGTAAGTCATTTATATAGGCTAGTATGCAAGTTCAACGGAAAAAAATAGGTGGTTAACAAAAAAAAGAAAGAACAAAATAGAAAAAATACACCATGCAGGTGCAATCGGCCGCCAGTCGCCGGCCGGATAATAGAAGGATCCGGATAAATGGTGGCCGGATAAACGAGGTTGGACTGTACTTGTAAGTACAACAAGCCACTGGATCGATTCACTATGTTTACTTAGTATACCCGCCATCCTATAGTGTACTCCCTGCAGTTGCCTGCAAGTGCTGACAGTACCCATGTAAGCCACCAGTATGGATTACCTCTGCAACTACTCCACGGGAGTACCTTCACATGGTACTTCCCTACCGGCTGCCTATTAGGCAGCACTTTGTACCATAGAGGGCGCAAAACATTCCATTGTTTTTTACCACTTTCTGTCATATTTCAAGCTAAGGTATATCTATATTTGAGGTTTAAGCATCGCCAAAAACCCCTATATATGACATTTTGTTAAAAAACATAACCTATGTGACAAAATGTTAATAATTGATAAATTAACTGAATAATCACCCAAATCTCAAAGCTCATTTGCAAATGGGACTACCCATGCAGTACTCCCGCATCGTGTGACTAGGGTTTTAAGCTCCTGCGTGTGTACCAGTGGATTGTTACCCCCACTTTTGCGGCCGGCGATGTGGTACCCTGCGGGTGGGGTGTGGTACTCCGGGCTACTTCAAAGTACTTTCCCAGAAGAATTGGTTGTGTATAATCCATGAAGGTTACATCGGTTGTTCACACTCAAACTGATTTGAGATTGACCTTTTTTGAGGAACAATTTGATTACTACTGTGACATCCTGCATACTCTACTACCCAAAATATGTGAATAACCAATGTGAAAAGCTTGCTTTTTCATCAAATCCATTCTTTTCCTAGGCATGTTTTGGATTGATCAAATTAATACTACATAGAATGTCTTGCTTTTGTAAATTGGAATGACTTCCATATGACTCCTTTGAAGTTTTTCACTGGTCTTTACTTTTTTTCTTCTGTACTGATATATAGGGTTTTAACCTCAAACATGTTACAAACAAACCAACCTCTTTTTTAAGCACACTGTCATAAAAATACCCCATCGAATATATTTGAAGATTTTACGACAGCATAGTATGTTACAAGTGGATCATTTGACATCCATTCCATTCACAAGTCCTCCTTTCTAATTGTATAAGTAATTATAGTTCAAGAGGCCAGTGTTTGTACATATTTTGAACATAACACCCTACTACGTGTGAATTTGCTTGTAGTGATTCCTAACTTTATGCAACATAATTATGTTTACCCTAAGTGCAAAAATTAATAATGCTCATACATCAATGAAGAATAATATTTTAGATAAAACTTGTCTCCCAAACTCTTCTGCTTCTTCTCAGATAAGTCTTTTCTCTTACTAAGGTAAGGGAAAAAGCTAATGCCTCAAACGTTCTGTCTACTTGGAACAGGCTTGTTGAGTTCTTCTCCAGCAACTCCACATAAATTCTTTCTTCCTAATTTATCTCGTGGCCATTTCAGGTAGTTGTTCTTGCATAGGATTTGACGTAGTAGTAAAGTAATTTTGTTGTCTGGGATCTCTTCTAGAAGAACCAAGACAAGTACATCCCTGCCTTCATTTATTAGTCCGCATTCGGGCCATCTGTAATTGGTAGTGGCACATCTCGTGGTCCACAAGTTTCTTCTTGATAGCACAATAAGGTTTTACGCCTGTGTTTGATACCATGAGCACTGGCGTTGAGAAGGAAGCCGTCAGGGAAGTCGCCTCTATCTTTGATGCACAGCTGAAAAGGTTCTGGTCCGTCCTCTATTGTAGGCACTAATTCATCATCTATCCATGCAGCAGCATCTTGGTGGAATTGCCCACATAGGCATCACATAATTGTCGAAAGTGGATGGGTGGTGCTGCAATCTATTCATCTCGATCTTCTGGAGCTTCGATCTTGCCCTCAGCCCGTTGAGAATGCGCCGCTGGAACCTCATGAACAACTTGTATCTCGTATGTGCCACCGATAATATAAGCTGTAAAGCTATAAAATGACTGCAACCAATTGTCAAAATAGCAGTACTCAATAAGCCATGGAAATATGATCTGCAGTGAAGGTTAATTGCAGTAATACTTAATCCCTTTGTATCAGAAGGTGTTTCATCACATTGGTATACATAGTCCACCTCTAAGAAGGTTTGAGTGTTCTTTAGTATCGCACTTCTTAAATGGTTGACTGAACAGAGCAATTCAAATGGATTATCACCAAGATTCAACTGTCCCCTCATCTGAGAATCCTCGCATCATTAAACCATGGTTTGGTACTCTGTCATATGCATTCTTTGCAATATTCATCAATGTATGTAGGGCATTCAATTTGGTAACCCTAATATAGTTGCAATTATGTTGCCTTCCAGATAAGGTAAGTCAGATAACAAAAAACATTCCTCAGCTTTGGGGGCGGAATGGTTAAACGATTTCTTGTAGCGCAGATCAATGATGTCATGGAGTAAGTTTTTTTAAGGAAATTGATGGTCGTCCCACAGAATGTTAGGTGATTTTGAAGCAGCTTTAAAGGTTTTCCAAGCGTGCAGATTAACGTCCTCCTGGGATTAATGCATTTAGTTGTGTACCTGAGATGTCCTAGAAATGCGAGGGTACAGGCCTTTGTTGCCGAAGCACTTAGTAAATGTAATGGTCATTATCTTTAGAGGACTATCCAGTTGGAATATAATCCATTCTTTCCAAGTCAAAAGTGAAGTGCAAAGAGGTTACCATATGCTTAAATCCGAATCCTGTTGCCTTCCCTATGTAGGTGTAATGATTTAATTGAAGGGGAATTTCCCCAAGGGTAAAGCCGAATTCAGTGAGCCTCGTGTGACATCTTGTAAACATTCTAAAACTGCAAATCTGTAAGGTTACCAAATGAATCAATAAATATTTCTCGTAATGGGTTTTGTGCTAAGCTAGATAGTTAATGATGATATGTTTGCCCAAGGTTCAATGGTGTGAGAAAAAATACTTTTTATATCTGGTTCTTAGATAGATCCAAGAATTTTAGGTACCCTTGTTGTACCAAACTTAAGTTCTATGGTTGGGCATTGTATAGATTATTACAGAGAGGTCCACAACTTTGCAATGTGTCAAGCCAAAAAATGTGTCCTTGTTGAAAAACACAGATAATGTTTCTAATACTGAGTGAATTGTACAAAGGGGAACCACTCAATGGAGAGTCAATACAATCGAGGAAGAAATTAAGGCGTATTTCTTTTCCGTGCCTACAATACCAAGGTATTCAAGTGAAGAATTAAATTTTGCCATCGGTTGAAACGTTTTGGTATTCACTTGAAAGAATTGGCCATCATTACTTAGTTCAAAATGTACAAGCTGGGAGTCAAGCGATTCTAATGCTATTAACATCGTTGGAGTTGCAGGTACTTTTAAGTACAATAAATGCCGAAACGGTGCAAAAGTATTAACATCAACATAACCAAAAAAGCCTAATAGAGGAAAATGTAATTGTCGTAATGCCAACTTTTTTAATGGCAAATTGGATAGTGGCAGAAATAATGTATTGTTAATTGGAAATGTCAAGGTTTCAAATGCAAATGAGATTTCTGAAAGATAAGACAAATTCAGGAAACCCAGGTTTTCAAAGCTGAGCGTTTGACGTGACATCTTCAATTTTTGAAGCGAATGCAGTGGTGCTAGAACTTGTTCAGAGATACATTCTTGATCAATTTCAATCTGTAGAGATTGCAAGCTATGCAGGTTGGAAAAGATGTTTTGTGGCAAGCAAAGGAACCAGTTGTTCGAAAGATCAAGTGATTTTAATTTATATAATCCATGGAATGTGTAAAAGGAGAGCCTTTTCATGTTGTTACTGCTGAGATTTAGCTGTTCCAATGACTTCATTCCAGTGAAAGCTTTACCATTGATAGATAGGTTACCATTATGGCTGATATCAAGTATCTGTAGCAATGTCAGACCAGCAAAGGAGTTGCTCCCCATATATGACAGTGCATTCCTGCTTAGATTTAATAGTTGAAGCAATGGAAGATTTCGAAAAAAGATCCTTCAGTGATATTTGAAAGATTGTTTTTGCTCAGGTCTAATGTGTGAGCTTCGTTGTTCCGAAATCTTGGAATTTGTATCAGTTCTCTACAACTACAGTCCATATCGGTCATATTGTACAGTTTGCATGCTAAGATACCTTTTGGGCCAATGTATTGTGACAAAACTGGCGTCCAAATTGTGAGGAATATAGCGAGATAGATGAACTCCATTTTGAAATATATTGGCACACTAAATAAAATGGGAAGCATGGAGATTAGCAGTTATGCAATCCAAACATTGCCCTTATTTTGACCAGTGTTATCCTGAGAAGTCCTTTCATCACTTCAGCAGTTCTTCTCTATGGCACAGACCCAGACAAAGGAGTAGGGATTAATTCCAAGGATGGTACACTCTACTCATTTCTACTTCACAGTTGTTATTGTAAATTACTACTACCTTGTCACACTTTCACCTTTATCAGCCATCAATAAGTGTATGGGAAAGGAAAACACCTTTTGACCCAAGAAATCACTATACATTAGAGATTGTCACTAGCACAGAGGTAAAGGTACAGGGTATTAGCATCTGCAGACGTAATTAAACTGCACCAGGATGAAATTGTTCAGGAAGCCGGTACATCGCTATAGTTGTCAATGGGCAGGCAATGTATACAACATAGAATTTTTACTCAAATTTAGTCCTTATGCGTTTGTATCCTCAAAAAAGCAAAATAATGATCAGTAGCTGCAGTCCACATCTCTTTCATTGTACAATTTGTAAAATCTCATCTGGATCATCACATTTCCTTGATGTATTTGAGAAGAGCAAGCATACAAGTGTGTTTTCCGTTTGGATGTACGAGATCTAAAATGAAAGATGTAGGATTGCGTGTAAATCTTCAGGAAATTCCAAACTTTTTATTTCATAAAAAAGAATAAATTATGTTTTGTAGACGGCGAACTCTCACTCTCATTAATTCAGAAAAATTTGTTGTACACATCCAATCAGATCAGCGGTATATGTGTTTCGATAAAAGAATCCCATGTTTCAGTTTTATGGCATGAAGGACATATGCCTTAAGTGTGAGATGTGAAAGTATCAGTGTGAATAGTGTTTTTATTGTTTTAGTTAAATAAAAAAAATCATTAACTGATACATTCAAGTATGGATACCTTTTATTGTGTCTTTACAGATGTATCATAAATAAATGCACTAGGCACGAGAAACAAAGGCGATTGCCTTTGAAACTCTACACACCTATTAGATTGACATGTCATTGCAAAAATATAATTAAATCTCAAAGCGTTTATCTACATGCACAGGCCGTTTCAATTCCTCCCTTAAACAATTTATATGGTGGGTACTGGTTTAAACCTGCTTTCCTTTAACTTATCTCATATAAATATCATGACATAATCCTGTTAAAACATGCTTGTTATATTATTGTGTGGTGTATACTACACTTAGGTGTGTAGAGCCATAATAAGATTACTTTTTACATATTTTAAACCTTTACATTTATGTCACATTTTAATTTTTCTTAGAGGATGAATTTGATTCATTTTTAGAAAAAAAAAATATGTGTACTCTGAACAAAGATGAACTTTTACATGCATTCTAGTTTTATTAAAATTCATGTGTTTTCTTTGAGACCTGCTACTGGTATCCTGGTAACCAGTACTACCTGTCCCAGGGCCGAGTCGTCGGCGGCTAAACCGACTCCCCCATCGGATTTGTAAGGAATCTGATGAGGAGGGTAACTGGTTACCCTGGTAGAATGAAAAAGAAGATCTACCTACAAGGGCGTCAGCTCTGGAGAGCTAATGGCGGCCATCCAGCACATGCTGCCTTGCATGTTGGGCAAAGTTGCCCAAAGGCTAGGCCCACCGCCGATAACTGTGGATTGACGTCAGGAAGGGCATCCGGTCAATTATCTTTTGCTCCAATAAATCCTCACACAGCAGTATTGCTGAGTGTGAGGTGAATCCGGCCACCCTCGTTTACGGAGACAAAACCGGATTTAAAACTTTGGTCTAACTAACTAACTAACTAACATGTGTTGTGGTTATCTTTGTAATTTGAATACATGCAATGAGGACAGCGCGTTGCGTATTACCGTATCATACCATGCATGATACGGTCGGATTTTCCTAGGGCAGGAGACCCGTATCGTACCTAGCATGAGACACGGCGCAGCGCGCCCGTCAAAATCCCCCGTACTATTCGCATAGAGTTTGGGTATCAATCAAGCCAGTCAGGCCCGGTAGGGCCGCTGGCAGCAAATTCCCATCCCCGAGAACCGAAGTAAGCTCTAGATCCAATTTAGATGGGCCCCGCAGGGCAATAAGCATGTACGGATCTAGAATGGTTGGATTCTGGGCTTGTTAAATTCAGTATTTGCAGGCCTAAACTTATCATAATAAAGATAAAACTTACATGTAAAATCTATAATATGTTTTATTTTAGATTTATTCATGTTGGTTATCTTAATAATTACCCCGGCGTGCACCTCTATGGTTGCGGCGAAAGTCACGGTGAGCTGTATTAGATTCTACCGCATCAAACTCGGCAGACCGCTTTTTACGGCGGGTGCTTCGTCCAACTTAGCAGTCTCAGACACATTACCTTACCTTCCTTACTTGAGAGCTGGCTTTTAGTTTTCTCTTGGCCTGCTTCTTTTCAAACTTTGCCTGCTTCTTTTCGAACTTTGCCTGCGATGTTTTTCTACCTGCTCTCAAACAGCATGCCTACTTTTCCGCTTAGGACCTGGCCAGAGACTCATGAAGGCATTACAGTGTCCGGTGCGGAAAAGACGCTTCGTTTATCGTATCTCAGCTCTAACTCGCCTAATCCTGCCGAGATAGATGTCTTTTATCTAGGTATACGAAAATCTTGAATCTCGTCCAGTACAGATTGAGAAAGGGCGTGGTGATGCTCACGGTTTGTAAGATCTGCCGGCTTCTTCTGCAGGAATCTTGGTAGGTACTCCATCCCATGTGGAAGTTGTCCTTGTTACAATTTGACCGCCCAAAAATGAAGACTTTTAATGTAACCAAAAACATTTGGAAAATGTAGTAAACCCTAAAAGCTGCTGGAGTTTTTATCTTTGAGCTTCTACGTGTGCTAGCCCTAACCTACCTTGCTGTGTGTCATGAAGCTAAAACTCTGGAGGGTCAAACAGAGTTTTTGGTCGTGTGTGGACGCATTCAATTTTTTGAACTTCCGGAGTAAATTGTCAAGGTTTCTAGTGAAGTTAATTCCCTGATAACACTTCTGTAGTGCTTTGGAGTGTATCGCATGTGGACAGCTTCGGGGATAGTGAGGCAGGGGTGCTCGTGCAAATTTGTCTTTGTTTTGACAAATGCCATGTGTTTAATATCGTGCATGAACAGTCCCATTTTCCGTAATGTTGACTTCCTGTTACACTCCAATATGATAAGGCGAGGAATTTCAGGAGTGATTATTAAAGTTTCAAGCCACATTGGATACAACTTGGAGTGAAGTAAAATAGTTGGTTTAATTCATCATGTCTGGAGTTCTGACCAGTCTGAATGTGGCTGTGATAGTTGACTACATGTCATTTTTTCAGTTTGTGGTGTATTGATGTAAAGTTGTGGATCCTAATCAAATTGGGGAAAGCAATTAGGTGCTAATTAATACATACGCGTTTCGTTCAATAGTCAGCACGATACAGGCTATGAAAGAATTTTAGTTTCAATGTTAAAGATGTAGGTCAATAGCCCATTCCAATCTAAACAATGTAATATTTACAAACACGTAGACAGAAATGCCTAGAAATGTATATAACA
>JAMKCH010001846.1:0-76493 GCA_023653785.1 Ophioderma brevispina
ATTGAGTACGTAGGCTGGTAATTGAAAAAAAATTGTTCCTTCGCATCGTCCCCGATAAGAATTAAGAAATTATAATTAAGTATTTGCCCCCAGACAGAAATAAAACGAATGTGACGCAAGATATATGTAGGCGTATCGTAATCCGCCATAGTTTTGGATTTAATTTCATCCAAATAAATCTAGTAGCCGCAGAATCAATTAGCAATACAATAAATCAAATAAAATGATCCAACGCACAACTTCTAAGTAATATAAAAAACGTTGAAGCAGTCCCTAACTGCAACTCCAAACTGGTTAAATTCCCCTGGTCCCTCCCGCGACAATCCCTCTCATAGAGAAAGAATTACAGTTATGATTAGATGTGTCAACAAAATTATATTATTGTCAACTTCAAGCTGATAAAGAGCATCTACCCCTCCCATACATCCCTATCTGTAAAGAAGAATAACAATTAATTAAGTAAAATTTCAGCAAGGGCAACATAATTATTGCTGATGAAACTAAGATTTGATTTTTAGGCAGAAAACCCGTGATGCAAGGAAACAATTTGAAAGCCGAAGCTATACCTAACAACGGTATTTAAATATTATATTATGAGGGCATATACATAACCGCTTAGCTATGACTGCGAGTTCCACTAATATAAGCACTTGTTAGCTACAAATTGATATAAATCTGGAGTAAATACCCCTGGAAGCACATCTGTACCTGTAAGTTTAACAAAAATACCTAAGGTGATTGGGGTCACGATATATCCGTTCGATAGATTTTGTTAAGATTCGTATAAATGAACTTTTATCGATGTACTGTCAATATCAGAAATACCAATATTGGGTCACCGCACTCGTTTTTGATAAAAATTCTATTAAAAACACCTATTTTGTCAAAATTTTGTACACACGGCCTATGGAAAATTCATTTTTTCATGGCCATTTTTTAATATTAAAAAAATCGTTTCGATAACTTTTCGCAATTTTAATACAAGTGGCGCACTACCAAGATCTGTCGATTCTGAAGCAAAAGTAAGGGGTCACCGAACTCTTTTCTTTTATTTTCTAAAATAACGCATTTTTAAGTTCTAAATACCAACGCGATATTGAAGTGCGTAAAACGCCACAAGTGTCACCATGGCAAACTCTTAAGTGACACTTCGAACAAAAACAGGCACGCAAAATGTGCAGGCTGATTAAAACTTATGAGCATTGTTTTTCCCTCTTTGTATTTTGTAATCTTTAATATTGAATATGCCTATGTTGTTTTGATGTATGAAATGAGAATCAATAACAAAATACTATGGTAGAAAAGGGAAGAAAAAGTTATGGAAGGTGAGAAAGGGAAAGCAAGGCGTGTCCCAGATTTGGTGATTTTGAATGATTAAGCACTCTGAAACCAGAATTAGTTGGACGAATATAGGCCTATCTATACTTCTTAGCAATTTTCTAAATACTGTTTTGTCAAAATTCGTTCCTTTTACGATATTAATAAAAGTTGGCATTGGACTTAAAAAAACCAAGAGCATTCGCTACTGTGTCGTCTTTTATATTTTTATGCCAAGTTGTTTGGCACTATATATACTGCAATGGCGCTGGCAACCAAATTCTGTTTTTTTTTTGCTTTGAGAGAGAAATTAAGCTAAAAATGTAAAAAAAGCCTTAGTATCAGGTAGGCGTAAAGTTGAATAGGTGATTTAAAGATCTGCATCACTTCAATGTTTTAAATGATAGGAAGTTCCATAGTATAATTGAGTAAAATCTTCACGAAAAAGATATCACATGCTTTTATTTACGATCATTCGCCCGGCCGTAAATGTTACCTGAATTATCCTTCTTCTGAACGTTTCCAAGAAGAAACAATTGTGTTGGAATACTGAAATGAAAATGGCACTCCCTATATTACATGAAATTCGAAAGGTTTTTTACATAAAAGTGTGATTTTGGGGGATATTCTGGATTACACGAGGCCAAAATATAGATCGTCATTTAACTTTACTGCCGGAAATTCGGTCAAAATGACAAGTGCGTTTCCTCAAAACATGTAACGAAAGTTCTCTCTATAAGACCTAATAAGTGAAATGTTGTTGGAAAACATAACACTCTTGTAATCGAGATGTATTCATTAGACATTTCGGAGTCCTGACATAGAAATGATACGAAAACATACTTTCCGATACGACATTGGAAAAGTGTGTTGAAGCTGCTCTGAAAAAGGATATTAGTTACTTGATGGCCGTTTATAAGTATCAATATAATCTTTGACTCAAGTTTGTTAATAATTGCATTACATCGTGAAACAGCACATAGGCTACTGAGTACTTCATGGAACAGGAAAGGGCCAAAGCGTGCTTGCTATGCTATCTTCGGAAGATATCAAACCGACCACAGTGTACGGCAAGGGTGGTTTTACGCTGCGCCGCACAGCTAGTGAAACGCCAAGTCACATTTTGGCACAGAATATCTTCTTGGAGACTGGTGCGCGCAGCTAACGTGACCCAATCACATAAGTTATTGAGTTATTGCATTTGGCAAAATGGAAATTCAATTGAAAGTATACAAAATTAAAACTATACGCAACTCAGAATTAGAAAAACAACATTGCGGGAAAACAAAATTGATTTAATTAAAGGGTTGGCTAATATCAAAAATGACCAAAAAGGGGCAATAAAGGCAATAAAAGCCAGGGAGGGTGGGTGGGTAATATTTGTAGGAGCCAAGTAACAAAAACTACACTGCAAGACTGACCGATAGCGAATGTGCCGAGGTAACATGACAGTCACAAAGGCACGGAGAAAGCCATAACGCGCTGATGGCCGACTGGTCAAAATATGACAACAAACGGTCGCTAAGAAACAGGTGAAACCATTATCTGCAGGTGGGCAAATTTCTTTTTCCCTTGACGAGCAAAGCAAACGATATTGCCCCAGGCAGAAATAAAACGAAGTGACGCAAGATATATGTGGGCGTAATCGCTAGATCAGGCCATGTGTGGATTTAATTTTCATCCAATAAATCATAGGTAACCGGCAGAATACTTAGCAATACATAAATCAAATAAAAGATCCACGCAAACTTCTAATAATATAAAAACTTGAGCAGGGCCTAACTGCACTCCAAACTGGTAAATCCCCTGGTCCCTCCCCGACAATCCCTATCATATAGGAAAGAATTAACAGTTATGATTAGATGTGGTCAAACAAATTTTAATTGTAACTTCAAGGCTGAGTAAATGCATCTGCCCCTCCCAGACAATCCCTATCTGTAAAGAGAAATAACATTTAATTAGTAAAATTTCATCAAGGCAACATTATTATATGCTGATGAAACTAATATTTGATTTTTAGGCAGAAAACCTGTGATCAAGGAAACATTTGGAAACCGATGCTACCTACCTAACGGATTTAATAATTTATATTATGACATATACATAACCTTAGCTATGACATGCTAGTTAACATAATATAAGCACTTGTTATATACAAAATTATCTAAATTCTGGAGTAAATAACCCCTGGAAGCACATCTGTACCTGTAGAGTTTAACAAAAATACCTTGTTATTGAGTAATTGCAATTGGCAAGATATGGATATTGCAAACTTAGGATACCACAAAGATATTTAGGTAAAGAACCGCCAAACAAGTTTTCTTGAATTTGGCCAGAAACTTGCTTAACGTTTAAGTTAATGCATTTGCAAAGTATGGATAATTCAAAACTTAGGAACCAAAAGATAATTAGGAAAGGAACCGCCAAACAAGTTTCTGAGTTGCAGAAACTTGCTTACTCCCCCCCCCCCCCCGTGGAGCCCTGGCCTGGTTAAGACGAGAATTTGGAAATGCAAAGAATGGAGCCAACTTAATGTCCAAATTTAAGAGCCCTAACTAGCAACAAGCAAACTTCAACGCGCATCACCAGAGGGATAGCAAACAGCGTGAGGGTTGGCATTGAAGAAGGACAACCCATCCGCTAGCAGCTGCCTGAAAGATTTGTACCCTTTAGGGGACAAATGAAGGCCATCATATTTGAGAACTCATCAAATCTGGGGCTAAAGATTTGAGAATTCTTAATGTAGCCAGCATTGCCCAAGCTCTCACAACTCTATTTGCCTTCTTATTAAGATTTATGGTACACCTCTTACCTGCACCTTTTGAGCTTTCACCCTGGTAATGCTGTCCCTTGGCAAAATATCTGACCAAATATGCGAGTTGGGGGGAATTAAGCCTGATACTACTCAATTCTCCTCAATCCTATTACGTATCTCAGCTGTCTTAGATTTAAAACAATCACAAGTTCCTGCGTGTAAAATTAATTGTGGTAGGGTATTGATTTCTGCTGAAGACAACGTCCTGATCTGTTGGCCACCAGCGATTCTTCTCCAGGAATGCCACCATGTAACTACACCACCGCCTGTAATTGGCGGCTTGGATTCCCCATCATTCCTCACATGCTGTCGCCGATAATGGGCGTGCGCATCGGACCTGCAAATTAGAACAAAGAAGCAAGAAGAGTATATTGCAGAATAAATTGAAACATATTAAATTATGCTGCAGCATCAGACACTATACAGCAAAGTCTGTCAGGCAGGAACCTGTAAGACAAATCGATGGATAGCATCAATAATTTTGGCCTAATGTATATACATGTACAACTGCCTAATTCCAGAACAAAGATACAATCATCCAGCATGCTAAAGAGAAGAAACTACTTTGCGTTTAAATCCCATATGTGAGCATACGTTGTGTCTGCATTGCAGTTGTGTCTGTTGATACATTACGATTGAAACTTCATTTTGTGTAATTTCATAGCACAAAATTTTGAACAGGTGAAAATAAACACCAAAATCATCAACTTGGAAAAAATTATTCCATTGACAGTGGAGATGAAAGTACGAACTGAACTAAAAAATCTGAAAATGATATAATTACTGTGAATACATCCATGTACCAAAATAAGATTGAATACAAAAAATATGAACCAAGCACCCTAACAAGGACAAATATCCTAATAAACTATCAAGTAATACTTGTTAGACAAATGGGCACCTAAATCAAGTGACATCTAACGATAAATCCTGTAAAGTTAGTACACCCAGTTACAAGACTGCGAGTGAGATATCCCAACATCGCGTCCCAGCGTAAAAACTTATGCACAAACTAACCTATTAAGTCAGGGACATATGCCTAACTGAAGCTACAAATATCAGCAAATGCCCTGTAAAAATATACGCTGGTCAGAATCGTGTACAAAAAACACTACTACGTGTACATGAATTGGGAATATAACAGTAAATACTTGTAAAGATAACCTAACTAAAGCTAAAAATGGGGTGGAATTAAAGGAGAATCACACAGAATTTAAGAAAAAGTATGTTTGGGCACCGGAAATTTAATTAGATCAAAAACGGGAGGTCAAAAGATGAGGTCTAATGTAAGACAAATAGCCCCAGACTTTCCATCTCCCCATGCGCATAATTTGGTCATCCGAACCCCGCAAACAGACGCTGAAGTGGCCGCACCAATTCTAAAGCTAAACGAAAAATCTGAAGGGTTTAAGCTAAGGGTTTTGATTCCTAGACGCAAAACATGACTGAACTGGTACTGGTAAGAGGTCCCCCCGAAAGGAACAAAAAGTGACCTGAGTGCCTGACCTTAGAACACATAATCGTGCATAGCTTGTACTGGGCATAATTTTGACTCGGATAATTTTGCAATCCTTAGTGATGCGGATTTGCCAACTTGATCAGTTTTGGAAAATCTTATCCTGACCCTCCATGCTAACATGGTCATGATCACAAAAAGAAATATCACCGACTGAAAGACCCTTGAACAATCGCCCCTTCTTACTAGCAACAGGCAAATTCAAAAAAAAAAAAAAAAAAACCCCCCCACCCCCCCTCAAAAAACCAAAGAGGCCAATAAAAAGCTGCCTAAAAAGCAGGACTTCAAAAGAAGAACGGCCAATAGACGGTAAAATTGAAATCAAGCGGCCTAAAAGTGGGAAGGTAATTGGACTCCTGGAATCTGGAGATTGACTAAACGCCCTGCAACCCTCTTTCAATTTTTTAATTAAAATGGATCAGTGGGTCTGACAATCATTGACTTTGTGGACAAACGATATGGCAGAAATATGGTATTGATGAGGAAGGGGCCCAACCTCCACTGACAAGAATGCAATATAGGCCGCATATCATTATCATGAACAGTCCAAAAAACAGCCATATTCCATTCATCCTGAAACTATAAAGCTCTCAATAGGCTCTCGCTATAAGTATTCATGTACTTTGGGATAATGAAGCATGTAGCAAATGCCGTGCATGGCACGCTAAAGTTCCATAAGATTCCGGTTACTGGATTACCCTGTTGGCTGATTTGGAGCTTCCGCCTCACACAATTCATCTGGAAGGCGAGAAAGGGCATCACAATATTATTTTGCTTACCAGGAAATAAGGTTTTGCACAAAAGAAATATTAAATTTCAAACATTGAGCAACAAAAATCTAACGAGTCTCATGATCTCAGGGCCTTAGTCATACGGCATATTAATAATGGGACAACAACGCAATCGTTCTCACACCTAAGTATAACCGTTTTACCAACGAGCAAACCAGCCCAAAGAACGACGGCCACTATGATGGAAAAAAATTCTTCCAGCGATCGCCCTTATTTAATGCACTAATTGGCCATTTGCCCTGAACCATTGCCGTTAAAAAACCCACCAAAACCTATGACCCCACTAGCGTCGGTGAAAAATTGCAGGTCTTCCTCACCGAACCAACTTTGCTCAGGGATGATGGAAACTCCATTATAATTCCGCAAAAAAACCACCCATCCTTAATCATCTTTAGCCCCAACAGTAAGCCTAATCTTGTGATATGGTCTTTTTTAAGCTCTCTGGTTTTAATCTCAACCTACGTAAAAAGGCACGGCCTGGAGGATAGCTTTGCAGACAAAAGATAAAGAGCATCACAGATTGCACCTGCCTCAAGTAATCTTAGAGAATCAAATAGCATCTTGCACCTTTAGATATCAATCATAGCAATTTTCTCATATGGTTTAGAGATCGCCATATTAATGGAACGATCTGCAGGTATACACATTTTGTTGTAGGACCAACAGTCTTACAAGTGCCAATGGCACGCCTTAATCGTACCGTGTGTGCATATTTAAGTAAGTCCTGAGCCCTATGTGGGTGGGGGGGGGGGGAATCACAATGAAATGGATTATAAATTAAAAAGGCTGAAGTCCAACTGTTAATTGATGTAATGGCACGTTTTGGGCCTAGCATCATGCCACACAACCTGACCAGATATTGCACAGTTAAAGACATGCCACTTTGCCCCATTAGAATGGTGGGCATATCTTTTCATAAGAATTAAATGTTCACAAATTTTTATATGGTCTTATTTTATTCGAAATTGGTTTTAATGAAAAGTATTTACTTTTCCTTTACAATGAGGGGTCAATCAAATACGTAGCCCAAGTATTAAGCTGATTACAGACAAAACTTCATGCCAAAATGATCCAAAATCGTGTTGTGTGCAGTTGTGAAAGCACGCACATGGCAATGTACACTTTTGGTATGTGACCTCCTTGACCTTGTTCTTTACTTATTGGAAGGTTGTAATTTCTCCCTAAAATGTTCTTTGGTGCTTTACGGTGCTCGCCACCGTAAAACGGTGGTTCACTCATAGGATATTCATGAATCAACTTACACCACTTGTTTTAGAATCTTAGATTTAGGTTTAAAATTTTTATATCCATTTAAGTTATTTTTCCCCATTGAACCACACAGTGAAGCCAATTTTAGTGCTGTACAGGTTCTATCAGCTTGATACGCATGAACACCTCCCTCTAAGTTTGCTAATGTGACCTTCTTACTCTTTCCGCAACAAGCCAAAACCACCAACTCGCCATTAACAATTTTTGTCTTGATTGATTGTGGCAATTCTTCACCCAAAGGATTACATATTGAAACTAAAGGATCTGGGTCTGAAAACACACTATGGTTCTGAAAAAATGCCTGAGTTGTCATACCTTACTATATGTAATGCAACTATTATTGTAGTTGACGAGCACATGCATTGAGGCCGAGAATGTGTTAACAGCACTAGCACTTGAGTTAATTGGCCTAGAGAAGGTCATCGGCGCATTCATAAGGGCACTTGAAGCGTTAAAACGATCGTAGAAGCGCCTGTACACAAGGGCATATTGATTAAAGATTTGCACCTAACGATCTCTCAGCCAAATAAACTGAACTAACACTAGAAGAAGTAGTAGATACAGACCAAGCGCACCGTTACTTCTTGTCCCTGGCCCTGTAAAAGAGCATCGGGAGTTTGTCTCACCAAAGAAGGAGCATTATTTTGCGCCTGTTAACATTTGGAACCAGGAACTTGCAAAGTTTGACGCATTCACATTCGCACTACCAGGGGGTGGGGGAACGGCCGCCATCTTGGTTTTGAAGACGTTTGTGACGGAGCACTTCCGGGTTGAGCGATAATCAGCTGTAGCGTTGGCATGGTTACCAGAAATGGCGACGGCAGGAGCTCACATTTCCTGGACTTTCCGTGAACTCTGCGGTATATCGGGTAGTAACACTAGAATTCGCTGGATTAGAATCTCCGATGTCAACAACAATCCCCCGAACATTTGTACGTTGCGTGGGTATACGGGGTCCCGCCTGTTTGGCTATTACCGCCAGACACTGAAGAAGATGCGCTACCTTGCCCGGTTAATTCCCGCAAGGTTCTGGCTTGTGAGCGTGTCTCTCTCACCTGACGTACATTTCTGGCATTCAAGACATGGAGGCTTTACGCTTCGTTCCCCTTCTACGGCCCATATTGAAACAAAGATGTCGATGATAGTAAGCCGATGTTTTGTCTCGAACTTGTAATAAATTAGAACAGAAGCAGTAGCGGTATATTAACTGCGTTCGCAAATAATTATTTGTCGGAGCCAAAGTTAAAAACACCACACTGCAAGACTGACCGATAGCGAATGTGCCGAGAGTAACATGACAGGTTCACAAGGCCGGGAGAACGCCATACACGCCGCTGATTGGCCGACTGTCAAAATTATGACAACAAACGGTCGCTAAGGAACAGGTGAAACCATTATCTGCAGGTGGCAAATTTCGTTTTCCCTTGACGAGCAAAGCAAAACGGATTATTTAACCTGTACAGAGATTAGAAAAGTTACTGATAAACAGTCAGGTAGAATATTTTGATAAAAATAATTCTGAACGTTAATACAAGTAAAAATATATGCTAATGAATATTTGAAATAAGTTGATTTTAAGATTAGTTTTAAATATAGTGGCAGATTTGATTGATTGTAAGTTTAGATCAAGCGAATTCCAGATCCTAGGACCGGAGTTTTTTAATTGAGTATTTAGTAAGTTCAAAGTAGCTTTAATTGGAATAAATTTGTTGGCATGTCTTGTGTTATAATTATGGATGTCTTGGTGTTGAAAGAAAAAAATTCCAAATGATTTAGGAAGGTTGTTATTAACATAACGGTGCATGAAGGTTGCTGTTTGAAGTTTATTTATATCGAATTGTAAGGTTTTTAATTTATGGAATAATGGCTTGGTATGGGATAAATAGGGAACAGTGCAAATACGGATTGCTTGTTTTTGAAGTTTAAATAGTCTATCAAGGTGGGTTGGATTATTTGAGTTCCAGGGACAGTGAGATAGATTGAGTGTAATGTTCGATGTTGCCCAAGCGATATTACTGTAAGAAATATATGGAAGAATCAGAGTGTTATATAAAGTGAACAAATATCAGGTGGTAGTGTGTGTTTGAGTCTTTTAAGAACTCCATACTCCTGGAGACTTGGTTTGTGATCTTGGAAATATGGTCTTTCCAATTCAATAATTTAATCAATTACAACACTAAATGTGGTGTTAGTTGTGGGATTTATTTTAGTATTATCAATTTGTATGTGCAGTTTAGGAGGTTTGTTGGACTTCTTGGAGAAGTGAATGTAATTTGTTTTTTTTAACATTGAGTGAGAGCTTATTAGCTTTAAACCAATTGTGACATGAACAATTTCAGTGTTGAACGTGTTAATGAGGGTATCTAGGTGGGATGGGGAAAGAAGATGGTTGGTTGTCTCGCAAAAAGGACAAAAGAAAGAAGGTCAGAGGAATTAGGAATATCATTCACATAAATAAGGAAAAGAAGAGGACCAAGTATAGAGCCTTGGGGAACACCACATTGAACAGGTAGACGACCAGAATGGGTGGTTATCAAAACAGGTAAATTGTTGGCGATTGGAAAGGTAGTCTGCGAGAAGCGTTAAGGGAGTACCGCGTATACCGTAGTGGGAGAGCTTTGTTAGAAGAATAGAATGATCAATGGTGTCAACGCCTTAGATAGGTCAAGAAAAATACCAATGGTATGATGATCAATTGAGAGAGCGGAAGAGATTTTATCACAGATATCAAAAAGAGCCAGGTCAGTGGAATGCTGTTTCCTGAAGCCATATTGATTGGGTGAAGGATATTATGGGAAGAGAGGAAGTTGTCAAGCCTATTGTAGATCAGGCGTTCAAGAATTTTAGAGAAACACGGTAGAAGTGAAATAGGACGGTAATTGGAAAAGGTGTGCGGATCATCCTTTTTGAAGACTGAATAACTTTAGCAACTTTCAGATCAGCAGGGAAAACACCAGTAGAAAGGGAGAGATTAAAGACATGGGCAAGTGGATAACATAATATGAAGGGGAAATTTCTTTAACTACGGCTGGACTTATGTCATCAAACAGAGCTTACCATTCCTAAATTAGGATATAATATCGAGGATTTCCCGGTGATGGGGGATGAAGAAAACTGACTTTTCAAAGGGTGCCTTAGCCTATTTTTTTCAGTTACATTACTGTACATGACGAATTAAATTTGCCGTAAAATATAGGCCTATAATGTATGTCCTGAAGATATGAAATTCATCAAGTTGTTTTGACATGTTTTACCAAAAAAGATATTTTACTGATTTTGTCATTGTAGGTCTATTAAACGTAAACGTATATTGTAGGTCTATTAAACGTAACGTAATTGAATGCATAATCGCCAATTAGAATAGAAATCCACGAAATTGAAAATCACCGTACATTGTTTCGCACCGTTCTTGTTTACGTATAGCGAAAAAAGTTGATGATTTTTCGAAATAATGCGAAATGGCGAAATTGAACGCATAAAGACGAACTTGCATTACCATAAGCTAACGGTTATGCTGTAAAACGAAATTGATTGACGAAAATGGAATAGAGTGCTCATAGTACGAAATTGTACTTAGGATTTAGTCCGATAAGCCCAAAACGTGCGAAATTGATTGCCAAATTATTTTTTGGTTGATAAAAGTGCGAAATTGGCCGGGAAAACCTATAAAAACTAGCGAGTTGGTGGACGCTGTTTCGGACCTACCAAGGTCAAGTTCCTAATTAATACCCGGGGTATAATAAAACTACACACACTGGCCCAAACAGTTGGCACAAATACGGAAAAGAAATTTATATTCAAAAATGATTTAAATTGTACGGAGTTTCTGACTACACATGACGTAATCCTTGTCAAAAGTTGTGTTTTTCAAACAGATGCTGCTTCCAAGAATTACGTAGTGCGAAAAATGTTTACTTTGATTGTCATGATTCCTAAATATGGCGGGTTAAAGGAACTGCCTAATGATAACTTGCCGATTGTGCTCCAGAAGAAAGAAACAGCACAGAAAAGACGTCAAAGGGCTGCAAAAATAGTCGCAAATTGACATTTACGGGTTTGTCATGGTCTACTCCAAATGTTTAGGGCGAAAATCGGTGTGGTGTGTGGACCGAAAATGAGATAATGTCATAAAAGATGGGAGCATGTTCATCACCGTTGGACTCCGGAAATTTAATGGCAAGAAAAAGGTCACGTGTTAAATTGAAAATAACTTTTTAGTCGCACCTTTGACATTGTGCTGTTTGCCATGCAATGCGAAACGCGTAATAACATGATTTGCGGAAAAAGCACGTGGTTTCATGCGAATGCATTTCGTGTGTCTCCGAATATCTGGAATTTTTCGAAGACCACTGTCTTCCATTGACTTTATCTCATTTCCGGTCCACATAACCACTATGATTTTCTCCCATAAACATTTAAAGAAACCCTATTGAAACCCGTATAATTCATAAGCGGTGTTTTGAAGCCATTTATTTGGTTTCTGTGTCTGTATTCCTTCTGGAGTGGGAATCGCAAGTTATCGTTCGCTGTTTCTTTAATCTGCCATATTTATGGAACATAACAATCAAATTCAAAGTTTTGTCACCATCTTGGATTCTGGGGAATAGCATCTGTATGAAAACCACAAATTTGAAATTTAAACATATTTAAGGTTTTCTAGTTTTTTTTTTTAGGTGTATTTTGAAATCAATTGGTGATTATGAATTTCGTTTTCTGCATGTTGCAATACTTTTGGCCAGTGTGTGTATTAGAACTGTTGGCCATATTACTGTTAATAAAACATCACACTACTTGTCATAGCGATTCATACCGCTTATTGGAAAATTAATTCTATTTTATCCTTGCAACGGTAAACTTTCTGCACAAAACACATACCTGACGATGTTCTTGGATGTCTAAGGATCATTTTATAAGCGAGGGTCGCCAGGCGAAATCGGACGAACAAAGTGTTTTTTCATTGCTGTAATGTTACGTATTTGTACGAATGCTGGACATTTCGGAAACGAAGACACCTTCTTCCGAGGCGACATCTCATATGCGTGCATATCTCCTTCGGTGGACATCTCATCGATTTCAAGCCGTGTATACGTTCATTCAGTAGGGGCTAGTAAAAAGTTGTTCATTTCATGCGAGTTAAAGAAAAGTGAAAACAGAAGTGTGAGCTTATGTATTACGTTTTTGTGGTATGGAGTGCTCCTGATAGAGTGAGGTGCGTGGAGCCGTGTGTGTCCGATGTGTTCTCAACGACTCCGACGAAAAAATTCGCCTTTTTTTTAATTTTTACTCTGATGTAAAACTTTCAATCATAATTATTCCTTTTTTTAAAAAAAAAAAAATTTTTTATATGTTTCAAAATTTTTATGAACAGGAAGTAATTTATCACAGAAAACTTAACAGACACACTTGGTATGGAAACGTGTCAGGTGTTCATAAATGTACTTTTAGGCGTTCTGATAAAATTACGTGGAGTTTCTGACATGTCTGTTGAGGATCGAAATAACCTGATATACAATTATAAAGGCAGAGTGTATGAATATTACTTCCAGTGACAGGTATTCCACACTTTTCCATCGAACTATTAGGGTCTGCTACTGCGAAAACAGAAATGATAATTTTAATTTTTCCCTTTTTTTAAATTTATCCTGAAAGGTGTGAGAAAAATCTGAAAGAAATCACCGAATTGTCTAAACTTTTTGAGTTAGAACATTTTTTTACGGCTACAGTAATCCGACAATGCGCCAAAAATATACTTTTTACAGTAAATCAGGAGGTCACGCCAAAATACGTTATTTCTTGACACGAGAAGACAATACAATGGATGTGACCACAAACAAACCTCTCTATTGAAGCTGTATAAAAGATTCTAGTCACCGACGGCAACTCGCGCATGTGTAGTACATCCTATACATGTATATGCACCAACCCATAAGAATCTCAGCTATCTATTGTGAGCGTTCGATCAAGCCACGGCTTGACTGACCTAAGTTTAAACCGAGTTGCAGTATACCAAGGATCCTATTAGGCCATTATACGTTTGTGATTTAACCGTCTTTCCGTGCTAGAGCACTGGGGATTACTTACTACTTCCTTCACTAAAATTTAAAATATTAGGTAAACCAGGAAAACATGTATCCCCAATGAAAAGAGGGCAAATTATTTAGAAAAATGAATAAAATGTCAACTTCAATTTACTCCCCTAGAATGTCAGGCCAATATGTACGAACGTAACTCAAAAGCGAACAATAGAGTAATGATATTCAACAATCACCTAAAACCACTTCAGATCTCTTCTCAACAAGGTATGCAGGTCCAGTGTTACTGGGCCCACACTGTTGAAAAGATTCAAAGCTATCTCAGGTGTTATGACTGGCCCTATTGAGCTCTAGTTATCTGTTCATAACTTAAGGGCACATACTCACTCGCTCATGATTTTTAAAAATGTAGCTCGCTGAATCCATTGGCTTTTCTTGGTAAATTGAATAGAAATAGGGTTTTAAAGACAAAACCTTGAGGGTTTAGGTTATGCACAAATTAGGTCAGTCCTTGCAATGGGCCTTTTCTTTCATGATTTGGTCCTCCTTTAACATGTTTCTTTCGAAAAAATTTTAATCATATGGTCAAGTTATTGAACCCAGTCGAATCTCAAGACTTTCTTTTACGCGAAACGAGAACGAAATACGCCAATTGGCAGGACATAACATCGAAATCTATTCAACTGCGTGCACATAACAATAGCCAGATGTAAAAGAGGTGAAGTGTGTCCCCAGCCCGATTATTTAATATCGTTAGCTCCATTGTGCGCTGAGCATGTTGAGGTTATGTTTATATCCATTGGGCACCTGTATTCTGGAAATAAAATTGAGTTGACATTTTATATTTTTTCTAAATAATGTGCACTCTTTTCATGTTGGGATACAGCATTTTCGTGGTTAAGATAAGTTTGTTTAATTTTAGTGAAGGAAATAGTAAGCCCCAGGTCTGTACACGAAAATTTTAATTAAAAGCCAATTGTATTGATGTATCATGGCCTATATATATCTGTATATATATATTACAAAGTAATCACACAGTGAAACATTCGACTAAATCAAAACTTACCCCACCTCAAACACCCGACTAATGCCTTTCGAGACGACCTGCTAAACATGGTTGAAAACATCCAATTCAAAAAGGTGAGGGCGACAATCCAGAATTTTTTTTTAAGTCTAAGGCCGCGTAAAAGAATGTATCCTTGCCCGAGGTACTCGTGATGCTGACAAAACCAGGAATACCTACAAAATGAAAGCCCCCGAATATCAAAAGCTCCTGACCGAAAACATCACTGCTAAATACAAGAAAGCTACCCCCGAAACCGTGTCTGAAATAGACAATGAATGCAACGAAATCGCCAAAGAGCTCAACATCTACTGATAGATTATAGCCCACCAAGCAAAATCAAGCTTTTGTGACCATAAAAGATCACAAAGACAACTCAGTCCAACACTAAATGTAGGTTAATCAACCCCACCAAACCCGATCGTAGAGTGGGCAAGATCATCCTGGATCGCATTAATAATGACATTAGAACAAAACTAGGGGTGAACCAATGCGGACTACTCAGATGTGTTCAGGATGGTTTACACCTTAAAACACAAAGTACCTTGGTCTTTCCTGCTGTTTCGATATTCATAACTTCTATCCCTCCATATCGTAAATCTCCTGGAAGAATGCTTACAATGGTCAAAGGCATATACCCCAATAAACTGACACCCGGTACAAACCATCTTGCACGCCCTCCGAACACCCTAATACACAAGGCAACATATGGGGTCAAAAAAGGGAGCAAGAACTCAGTTCGACGTGCCATGGGGGGCCTTCGTGGGGCGAGGTTTGTGAATTTGTCGGCTCTTCATCTTATACCAATTGAAACAACCTATAAGTGGAAAGTGTAGGTTTGTACAGGGATGACGGGTTGGCTGTCATGAGGCTTGCTCAGCACCAGCGAACGCATCAGGAAAAATCTGATGCAAATCTTTTCCAGCTCGGCCTAAAAATAACTGCTCAGACAAACCTCAAGACAGTGAACTACTTAGACGTTACCCTTGATCTCAGTACAGGCCCACACATGCCATTCCGTAGCTAATGCCGCCCCCATGTACATTAACAAGCTTTCAAATCACCCACCGCCCATTATACGTAAACCTACCAGGAGCAATTTCCAAACGCGTATCGGAGATATCATCAACCCAGGAAACATTCCACAAAGCTAACGCCCATTTTACATCCAGCACTCCAAAATGCAGGATATGACAGCCATATGCAATACGCGGATAAATCAAAACAAAAAACCCAAAAAGAAGAGAAACCGTGCAAGAAAGGTATTGTGGTCAATCCCCCTTCAGTAAAAACTTTAAGAAAATATTGGTGGCCAGGTTTCTCGGACTCGTTAACAGCACTTCCCCAGGTGGAGCAAACTGCACAAGATATTCAATAGGTACACACTAAAGCTCTCATATAGCTGTGATTAAAAACATGGACCAAATTATCAAATCCCATAATTCACAACTCATGAAAAATACTGATAACAGCAACCAAAATGAGCGAATGTGCAACTGTAGAAAAAGTGCAGATGCCCCCTCCGTGGAGAGTGTCCTAACTAGTGACATCATATACAAGGCGACTGTCACATCTAACAATGTATCTGTTTCTTATGTAGGCCTATGCAGTGGCCAGTTAAGCAAGTTATATAACCATACGAATCGTTTGAAATAGCCAGTATGAGAAGGAAACAGAATTATCAAAGCAGTATGGTCTTTTAAAAAATCAAAATCTGATTATACCATCACTGGGAAATCCTAAAAAATCTAACACTGAAAACGTAAGGCAAAGGCATTTTAACGTGTGCTTAGAAGACAAGCTCTGTATCATCACTGGTGATCAGCTCCTCAATAAGAGGAGTGAACTGGTCTCGAAGTGTTCGTCATAGCAACGCCGGTAAACAGCGATCAACAAGGCGACCTCCATGTGCAAGATAAAAAGCAATTCCCTAAGGGGCCACTTGCTGAGATCGTTGCACTATGTGCATCGTGAAAAGCGTGTAGCAAAATAATGCTGTTTTAGTGTGCCTAAATTGGTATATTAGGCTCTACCTCATTATAAGGTATCGAGCTCTCTCCGCTGATATTGTAACTGAAATTTTATATCATTATATTATATATATATATATAATATATATATATAGATATATATATCTATATATATATTATATATGCTGATATATATATCGATATAATTATATATATATATAATCGATATATATATAATATATCTATCTATTATATATATTATATAATATAGTATAGCATAGTATAGTATAATATTATAATATATATCATATATATATATTATATCTGCTACCCCTATCACACAAGGTCAGATTGTACAATGTACAATTATGTACAAGTAGCAACCCACTGACTGTGTCCTAGTGATGAGCGTGTGGTAACTCATAGTGAGGGGTCCTTGAGTCACAGTGGCAGTAGCAGCGCCAGACAATTGTACGGGGGGGGTGGAGTAAACATTGGGTGGCAAGTGAATTCTGGAAGAAATATCAAAAATTGGAAGATTTTCGAAACAATTTTGGCCCCAAAATAGCTCGTTTTTACCAAATTTGCAATGGTTGATTTTTGCCAAAAAATCCGTCATTTTTATTCTGCAACATAGGGCCTACTCAAACGACAATAATGCACAAGCGTTGGAGAGGGCGCGGATTGGGTCAGGGTAAATAAAATCTTGTGGACAGGGTCGCATTGGGACCTTAGTTTCGAATACGCGTTGTAATTACGCAAAAGGACTGCAGTACAATTACGCTAGCCACTTAATTATTATAAAAGACACTTCAAACTCAGGGAAATAGCAACACCCGTAGCAACCATACCATTGTGTGGTTCCCGACATACAGTGTAAAATACCATCCTACTGCAAATGTCACGTTTTTGTGCCATGTGACTAAGTCAAGCCATAATTGAGTTAAACAGTCCCCCCCCCCCTTGATCATGTATTGTAGGATAACAAGCTATTGTTAATATTTTTGTTTTCATTTTTTGTTGTATGCTAAAATAGGTTAGACGCAGAAACGGCAGCGTGGACTAATGGATAAGGCGTCCGACTTCGGATCGGAAGATTATGGGTTCGAATCCCGTCGTGGTCGTGTAGTTGATGTTACTTCCTAGGATGACTAATTTCTCTTTTTTTAAAAAGTGGTTCTGGCGGTAGCATTTTTCAGTTCGGAGCAGTATCTATTTCCTAAGTTCCGCAGGATACCCACCAAGTACTGGAAACGAGACGAGACTACTTGATTGGTTAGAGCTTCGACTTTGTGCTGATTAAGTCGCTGTTTGAATCCTACCGGCGACGAAAGGGGAAAACTCTTTACTAACCTTGCGAGGCTCTATTTAGAGTTGCGGAAGGCGAATGAGAGGAGTGGGCACCACCGTCATCATACTCCCATGGGTCCAGCAAAGTGGTATATATAAACAGGGTGTCCCAGAATGATATACCGCATCGATACCCAAAATGTTTATTTTTTTTCCATAGCAAATCATAAATTAGGTAAGCTGGTTTAAATACCAACTTCATTATACTGTAACCTTTCATAAGATTTGAATCGTGAAACTCGGACTAACCAAAGTGAAAATACACTCAATTGTGTTAGAGGTGCTGATTCATCCTTTGGCAAAGTGGAAAAAAATGCATGTGTGTGTATCCGCTCGACTTACAAGCCTTTTTTTGCATCACATATCCTCTTTTGGAAATCTCTTATTATTCGCACTTGACACTTGATTTTGGGTACCAATAGATAACTATGGTCTTCTTTCCCTTGATACCAAGATAAGTACCAGCACGCCCTTTATGGCATCACAGTGAACTCATAAAGACCCTTAGGCAGTCAATAATTGTCATTTCAGAAAACACAAGTGCAGCCATAGCGACAATTTCAATTTTGCACCAAATATTAGGACTATCAGTTTTTTAAGCTGGTTTTGGCTCTAATCATGGCAAAAGACAGCTTTTATATATCATACAGAGGGTTTTAGTGCTTTACTCTGGAGAAAAGTACCAAATAGAATAGGCCTAATGCTTGTGTGACAACCACTGGCTTTACTGTCTAGCGAGGTTTATAACATCATTTTGACGTCGTACTGGGCAAATTAGTACTCATTTTGGTATCGAAGGAAAAAGGAGGAACCCACGCTCTCTATTGGTACCACAATCACACGTTTTGATTGTTTAATAACGAATTCCCCAAGGGAAGGGACACGAAAGCATGTTGTAAAAGCTTGCCCGGAAGAGGGTAAAAGTACACATACATTTTTTTCCTTAGCCCCAAAGGATGAAATCCGCACCTCTAACACAATTGAGTGTATGTTCACTTTGGTTAGTCCGATTTTCACGATTCAAAATTCTTATGAAGGTTACAGTACAATGAAGTTGGGATATTAAACCAGCTTACCTATAATATTGATTTTCTATGAAAAAAAATAAAACATTTTGGGTATCGATGGGTACTAATCATTCTGGGACACCCTGTATATATACCATACCCGTGAATCGGTGGCCCTCTAACAGGATGGTCGGCGAGTGCCACATGTGTAAACACGTATTTCAATACGATAAATAAATCGCAGTCTCATCATAGTGCGCAGTCACACTCCATAGAAAAACGTTTTACACAATTTGGCAGCCGCCGGTGGTGACAGCCACCGCCCTTTCGGGCTACCATCAAAATATTTGTTCATAAAGTATTAAGAAATTAGCCCCTCCAAACAGTTTCATCACGGGTAAAAACCACAACAGGCATAACCCGAAAATGTATACAGAGGGATGAGTAAAAATATAGCAAGATAAGAATAAAGATGCGCATCCCAACTTGCGGCAGAAGGAGGCGTTAAAACCTGACAAGACAAACAACCCAACGTTTTCGGCAGGATAAACCTTCCTTTATCAACACCTAGAAGACAACACTAGAAACCACGTCCATCCTCTGCAGTGAGAAATAATGAATGCACTGAAGCCACTCAGAGAAGAAAACAAGCCATGATAGATTAGAGTTTGCCCCACTGAACAAAGAAAGAAATATGGCAGCTTAATAACGAATGCGGCGCAGGATAACAAGGGATTTGGAAAAAACTATGCTGGCCTCCGAATGGCAGTTGCTTCGGTATGAGATTGGAAGAACCTTGTAGCATATTAGGAGGCAGGAAAGGGGGGGGGGTTTGGGGAAGGTGATGAGACAAAAGAACCACAATGAAGAATGTTCAGGGTTTCATTATTTATTGGGTGCCGGGATTGAGTGTTTCTGTGAAAAACATAGAAGAATCTGTAATGGGAAGCCCCACTTTGTATCTGCGTTATTGTATGAGAGTTTGAATAATAGTTGGTATTGATAATATGTACATAAATGTGGGTATGGTTGTAAGGCGATAGTTTTGATAATAGTAACCTTTTTTTTTACAATCATAACATATTTACAAAAGTTCTACGTTAGTAGGCTATTACAGATCAAGGGAAAACAAATTGATTGTCAGTGGAATTTATAATTTCAGTGTTGAATGAAAAGCTGTTTGTTTGAAGTTGTATTTGATGCAATGGCATTGCAGCTGAAAAAATGCTTTGAAAATTATGAATTAGACATTTCCCTTGGTTTTGTCTTGATGCTTGTTTCTTTAAGTTAGTGAATAGGGGAATATATATTTATCTAATAGCTGGATTACAACCTTTACCGCATTAGGTATTAAACAACAATGTTGCTTTTTTCTTTTTTTTTTTTTCTTTTGTTCAGTTTAATCTACAATTGAAAACAATGTAAAATAACTTAAAATACTTAGAAGCGGACGGAAGAAATTTAATATAAAGATGTGGAAATTTTGAAAATACAAAATCTGAAATCAAGGAAATATCCTGAAGAATCACACCGGGTGATGTACATAGACATGCTGCAGTAGGATTGAAGCATGTGCATTGTTTACCAAAAACTACGAAATATTTGCATTTGATGTAAGTGGAATATTGACTGCTGTGTTAAATAAAAATAGCAGCAAGATATGAATAAAGAAAACATCTGAAATTGTTGGTTACAGTATAAAACATAGGACCATATTAGTGATAATATATAACAATGCAGTCACAGTTAGTTACATTTGTAAAGAGTTCACAGGCCGTAAGCAATCCACCACATGGTCACGGAAACAAAGAGATGCTCATAGAATCATAAGGCGTGTGTCACGATAGGTTTGGCGAGATATCCAGTTTTTCTAGACTCTACTGCTCCCTGAATGCGTACAGCAAAATACACGATTTCGAAAAAACAAAATGGGAGCAAGACTACACTTGAATATAATGGTTCTTGTTCATTCCTAAAAAGTCTTGATTAATATAATTATGAATTAATTAATAAATAGAAAAAGCTATTAAATTAATAAATAAACAGTTTTTCAACCCACAAAAACTATGTGAATGAAAGTAGCAAGTAAAACATGATTAATAATGTTGGTTTAAATGAATTTTCGTGACTTACTAATTTGCTGCTGTTAATTGTAAAAAAATATTTCGTGATAAGTGTCCAAGGTCATTTTACACCATCTGATCTCTAAGCGGCCTCTATGGAGGACAGCAAAAAATGCAGTGTCACAAACACAGCTGTGGTATGTGACTACAGCGGTCCGGTATACGTAAATCCTGTTTCTAAATGAAAAAAAAGTTGCGTCGTAACGTCGTAAATTGGAACCAGTGTTGGAAATTTCAAGACTGGAATTATACCGAAATGATGTGGGGAAAAATTGATGCGACCGTAGCGATTTGCGTGTTTCCACTTTTCGGTATCTGCGAACACCGACGTACCCGCGACAAAAACGTTTAATTTTCTCGCTAGGTCTATAGGTTCAGACCCATACGATACATCAACAACAAACATAGTAAACCAGATAGACGCATTATTTTATTCGAGCCAACAATGGTTCCCATCGGTATAATCTTGGCATCGGCATTTCACCGTGGCTAACGTTTATTGGGCCACTATTGGTTTTACAGTGGCAAATGTGATATCGGCTTCATACCGGCATCCTTTAATGGTCTAATATTGCCGCATCATATTGGCAATCGCCCAACAGCCAATATAGAGCCAATATTGGGATGATAATGTTGGCCCCATATTGGCTTAAGGCTCATGTTGCCGTAAAAGTAGCAGGGTGAGAAAACAAGAAAAACATACACAAATACGCTAAAATCGCTCAAGGACGATTGTTTTGATCAGAACACAATATTTCAAAACAATTATAATATTATACCAATTGTCAATAAAAAAATAACTATTTGGACTAGCTCAAATTATTTAATTATTTATTTAGAATATTTACTAACAAATGTATTTGAAAATATATTTATTTTGCCAATAAAATATTGAATATATTCAATATTGGTCAATATCTGTTACCAAGAATTGCCCAATATTGTACCAACATTGGCCCCGGGCCAATATTGGTGCAATTGGGCCGATGAGCAAATGATATCGGACCGATAACTATAGCCAATACTGGTCCGATATGAGTATATATTGGCCGATATTGGCCCAATATCTCCATGTAATCTGGAAAAGGACACTCTTGATTGCAAAAACCTCCATAGAACCCCTTCGTTGTAGGAGTATTTTGAGATTTATTTTCATTACACCACATTTCGCTATGACGGATGATAACGTTAATCTCTCGCGCAGTAGTACCAATTTAGATACTGTCTTTCGCAGTCTGTGACACAGACTAAACCGTGGGAAATACTTAACGGGACCGCCGTACCGTAGTATGTGACATGGTTATAAAACAAGCAAACTTTAAAAAATGGAAAAAAAAAGCCAAGTGACTACTGGGTGTTAATATTGATGCCATGTGGTTCAACTGTATATTTAGTGTGTGGATCCAATGATTCTCCAATGTTTCTACGGCCAGATTAGTGTTAAAAACACGAGGTGTATCAATAGGATAGCAACTAGGTCACCAGAAGAATTGCCAGGCAATTGAAATGATTGCCTATTAGTTCATTGCTTGTTTTATTCTCGGCTAGTGTTCATGCATTCATCTTTTCACTGCAGGAGAATGGATTGCTGTTTCTCAGTGTCTTCAGGTGTTTGTAACTGTATACTCGATAACGGTTTATCTTGCCGAAAACGTCGTGTTGTTTGTCCTTGTGTGTTTTAACTTCTCCTGCCATGCAAGTTGGGATGAGGATTTTATTATTATCTCTGTTTGTTCAATAAGCTTTTCAAAATCAGATATGAAATATTGTGTTTGATTTTAGTGTTTGAAACTACAAAAATCAGCTGGCAACCAAAACTCTAAATGGCAGTGCATATGTTCTTTTACCACACACACATAAAATGGTAGCAGTATTATGTGTACTATCCAACCCCGGGGGGAACTCCCATTCATGTTAGGACCCCCTTTTTCAGCACCGTGGGTCACTCAAGACCCCATATATTTGAAAAACTCACCCAAAGACCCCATATTTGTTTTTGACATGTGACCACTTCACCCAAAGACCCCAGGTAGGGGTGGTGGTAAAGTTTTTTTTTTTTAAATTTAAAATTTTGCAAAAATTCTTCTCCCCCCAAAGGACCCTTCTTTGGAATATTTTGCAAATTTGTCACTCGGAAACACCCTATTTTGGGATTTGAGTCTCTCACCCAAAGACCCTGGGTTTGGAAGCTCCCGAGCATTACACCCAGATCCCATTCATATGGGTGAGTGCCCCCGGGTTATCTATAGACGACACATTACCAATATTTTCACTTAAGATATTACATCGCCTTTCACATAGCTTGACACAATGAGCCATTCATTACGAATAATTGCCATAGGTATGAAAGCTTTGTGACCAATCCATTCCTTTCAAAATCACTGAAAATAATAACATCATTTTAATTAAAAGTAAATCGGAAAAATGACACAACAGCTAGCTTTTGGGGGAAAGGAAATTATGGGGGGGGGGTGGGACGCCAAAATAGTTGCCCAAATCGCTGATATTTGCCCCAAAATCAGTCATTTTTTTTCCCGGTTGGAGGGAGGGGAAGGAAAAATGGGGGAGAATGAAAAGAAATTAGGGGGAAATGGCCCCTGCCCCCCCCCCCCCCCCCCCCCCCCCCCCCCCCCCCGCTGGCGACGACCACTGGCACTCCTATCATGACGAATCAAATAGGCTCTGAGAAAAATAACTTAAATTCTAGTGAACCTGGAACAAATTGCAAGAGACTTTCTTTCACCACAATGCTTTCTATAGTCCCCAGAATGCCATACTAAAAGTCCAGAAATCCAAGTGGTGGAAATATGACTATTGCTAATTCCAAAATGGCCACCAATCCTAAGATTTTACAAGGGATTTTGTTTTTTTTACTTATCTAAAATACACATTTTTGGCACTAAAATACCTACATTTGTTATATTTATGATATAATTATATGGTATGTGTCTTATACAGACACCATTCATGCTTGGCAGAATGTACTTAATTTACATAATCCAAAATGTCCACCATTCTAGACTTTTACACTATTGTGTTATATGCTTATTTTGGCACCTAAAATGCCTAAATTAATTCCATTTATGCTAATTATATTTTTATTTGTCTTAAAGAGGCACCATGTTATTACATGGCTTGACAGAATTATACCTCATTTGCCATAAATCTAAAATGGCCTGCCCCAAATTCTACAATTTGGAGGGGCAAAATGTCAAATCTTTGATCACATCTATTATTGCAATTGACCTAAAACACTTAATTTGCCTTCACTATCACTATCACTATCACTGTTCTTTACTTCCTACAGCATCCCCACCTCCTTCTTACACCCCACACCGCCCCCCCCCACACACACACACACACCATTATCATCGGACATGCAAACTGCTAAACTATATTTGAATATACTCACTACCGTCATGATAAAATTTTTTGTCGATAAATAACTATGTGAAATTTCTATCCTGGCCCCTTTTGTGGCAGCAGTACCAATCAAAGTTGTTTCTCCCACATCCCTACAGCACATGTCATGCACAAATGTTAAAAATTAGAAAAATTTTTTATATTTAAAGACAAAAAAAAATGGTATTCTCGATTAAACACGTTTGATTCTCAGTGAAAACTTGGTATATCGTTTAAAAAATGTTATCAATCGATAAACCAGGGTTTCAATTGAAAAACTTAGAATTTCGATTGAAAACCTGTATTCTTCGATATACCTAGATTCCATTGAAAAATAATAGGTTTTAATAAAAACAAACAAGGATTCACGCCAACGTAGAAAATCCACTTTTTTCATCGAAACTCGGATTCTCGGCGATACACCAGCTTTCATTGAGAATTCAGGTTTAATCGATTAAGAATCAAATCTTGATCGTCTGAAGGTTCCTCCTACGGTTTGCAGGAGGTTTACGCAAGACGAAGAAATGGAATATATTCACAGGTGTTGCCAAGAAGGCAACCGCAAATAAGTCCCATTCGTCATTCAGAATGACATCAATCTTGTGTAAATGTACACTGTGACTCCATCTGGTGGCATGTATTCGCAGTTGAGTATGTCCAACCGTTGATGCGCGTGAAGTGTCAAAGATCGGTCATTATGATGCCACAGTATTTGTGTTGGATCATTTGACAGTTTTTCTCCATCAAAAGTGATGTTTTAATTTCTCTTTTAGGGGGCTGTTTTGCAAGGTGGAAAATGGAGCCGACAGTCTTGGGTTTGCAGAGTTTCTAGTGCCATCGGTGGAGAATTGACTTACAGTGATGAGTGCTATGGTCTTCCTGCATCCAAACCCCACACTGCTTCAAGGCCTCAAGGAATCCGCATCTATTCCAAGTAACGCCTATCGTCCTGCGTAGGATACTGCGATAAACTCCCTTCGGCATTCGTAGATATAAATGTTGAAAAGACTTGGGTGCCAGGACAGAACCTTGTGGGACCCATTCACGAAGTTTGGGCTTTTCCTACTGCATTGCCCATTTAATGTCCCCACACCCCAGGACAAAAGATCGGATGAGCAATAATGAACCTGGCCAAGCTGGACATCATGGGAAGATTTTGAGTAGCTTAAGATAGAGACCGCGATGCAGCTTGTATCATAGCAGCAGTTAGATCTATGGAGAATGCTCCAAACTATGTTCTTCTGGAAGGCTGCTTCGATATCATTGACATGTCTTGCTATCTGATCAGTTGTTTTTTTACTCTTCGAAGGCAAAATTTGGGTGAGGGGTAACTTATACATGCGAGATAGCAGCGATACGGGTCCTAACTCTGGCTTCGTATTGATGGTTTCTTGGGCTTCAGGACTTGCAATAGCTTGCAATGACCTATGAAGTCTTCCAGCTAGAGGACTTGGGGCGATGATCCCATACAAGTAGAAGAAGAGTTGGAGCCATCGCACACTTCAGGTGCCAATTGATCATTCTGTATGGATGTTTTGTCATTGCCAGGAGTTTTCCCCCATTCTTGAGAACTTTGCTTCCCTTGTGAAAACCTTCTGTCATTATAGACAAGCGTACACTTGCCAAGCTGGTATACAATACTTTAAGAACATTTTATGTCAGGGGGGGGGGGGGGGGGGGGGGGGGGGGGGGGGGGGGGGGGGGGGGGGGGGGGGGGGGAGAGGGGGGGGGGGGGGGGGGTGGGGGGGGGGGGGGGGGGGGGGGGGGGGGAGGGCAGGGGAGGGTGGGGGGGGGAGAGAGGGGGGGGGGGGGGGGGGGGAGGGAAAGGGGGGGGGGGGGTGCGGGTGGGGGGGGGGAGGGGGGGGGGGGGAGGGTGGGAAGAGGGAGGCGGGGGGATTCACATTCAATCCTTGTGGTTGCTTTACTCTATGGCCTTCTATTAAAGTGTATGCATGCCCCCGCTGTGGGTTCAAACTTGCAACCTGAGATTACAAGTCCCAGGCATTGACCATTGCTCACACGATCAGTGGTTTTGCCACTTTCCATTGTTTACAATTCCTGAGGCCTGCAATTTCAGAGACAGGACACTGCTTAACTGGACCGCTACGACCGACTGCGCTTGTTGACGGTGTTCCAGGCCTTGCAGCTTGTTGGGTAAAGTTTATATTAGGGGAAATATCTCTCCCCTCCAATCTGGACGTCCTCTTTTGGCAAAGCAAAATCCCGCAGTAGCTATTTTCCTTTTTTCTATTCTTCTTCTCGCCGTCGGTATTACCCGTTGTCAATTCATCTCGTCACATTCCTTGTCCCAAGGTGTAGGGATTCTGCCTCTTGAATGGAATGTTTTAGATTCTTGGTGAAGCAAGCAAGAGCAGAAGTCAGCATAGCGTTGTTGGTGTTAGAAGACTGAGCAGTCGGATTCTGGCAGCTTTGGTGACAGTTCACTAAGGATTTGTTTGAACTTGCCACTTGGAACATTTGGCTTTCCTGAAGTTCGATCCTTTTTTGTAGAGGCGGAGATTGTGCTCTTAATGTCACTTAAGAACCATATTAGGGCAGTGGCCTGATCTGGGGAATCTAGGGAGATCTTTCTGGGCAGCGGGATCGGATTTCCCAGGTGACTGTTGGCAGGTCGGGAGAGGTAAACGACCAATAGTTGCTCGGCTAGAAAGTAGGTAACACCTTACTATCACCAGCAATTTGAAGGTGTTAGAATAGTCATCCGATAGTCATTCTCCCACGAACATTATATTTTTATCATATATATGTGCAATGCTACTTTTCTGCCATAAGGATCTATGTAAGTTAAGGCACACGGCTTACCCAAGTTAACAGAGATATACAGTAGAAGGAATGTAATATGGAAATATAATTTAAAGTTCCATCAAAAGTTGTGTGCCACATGTTCATAAAATTTTTTTTCCAAGTTTGATCAAATCAAGCTATAGTAGATCACCCATCGTGGTCACCAGGTTAAGTTTTGGACTCGTCGATTAGTTGGAAGAGGAGCCAGAATATGTGGCTTGATTCACCGGTTTCATTTTAATTTCCATCCACACACATCCCCTCATCAATGCATACCTTCGGAAAAGTACTAAAGGTGACACGATGGGTTTGATCTACTCTAAGACTGTATAATTGACAGCCATGTTGGTTTTTAAACGGCGGGTGCGAACGTAGTTTACCCACGGCGTAGTCTGTTTTCCACCGACTGCTAAAGATATTATCTAAATTGGTACTGCGTGAGAACTACGTTATCAGTCCCCCATAGAGACAAATGTGTGTAAATAAAAACAAAGGTGTTCTACGATATTTTTGCATCAGAGTGTCAGAAATGTTGCTCTCTTACGAGAACATCCCAACCTGGGTCGGAACCTTCAGAGCCTTTTGAGAAAACTGAACATTTCTATCGGTATTTTTTTTACACGCATCTCTATCGGCTCTGACGAGCACCAAATATTTTCCAACGGTGCTACGACACTAGGCTAGCTAATTTAATATGCACGCTCGTACTTTCTGCCCCACCATTTTGGTTGTTATAGAAGTACGACCTAACATGTGAAGTATTATACCCTTATTAAATGTAAAATTCAACCATTTATGTACTGCAGAGCAATTTAGGAGAGTAATACAGCAGAAAATCATGAAACTCTGAAAACTGGCGGCAGTTGGAATTCATGCAAATGATTATCCGTCCGCCAATCATGTTATGTAATTTCTATAATAACGTATAAAGCATACTATACGTATTTAATGTAAAACTATTTTCTTTTATGGGCTTTAACAGCTATTTAGATCTAGCTATACACAAAATGAATGTTGTAAAAAATAGGAATTGACGGCATTTTGGATTAGGCAAATTAGGTCTAGTTCCACCACTTGGATTTTTTTGGACTTTTTAGTATGTCATCTGGGGACCTTATGAAATCAATTGGGGAACAAAATTCTTGCATTTTTTCCAGGTCATATCACATATTTCCCAGCCTAAAAGGTGCGCACTCTCAACGCAAATTTGTCATTAGTAGGTCTAAGGAGGTTCTAGGAGGGGAGGAGGGAGAATGGAGTAAATTCTGCTGGAGAAAACCTGCGAAAGCAAGCATTAAAACATAAACCCACATGCACATGAGTCTCCAGAAGGGACCCTTAGCACTTATCTTTTCAATATAGCACTTCACCCAGGGAGGGCTGGTATGAAACCCCATTTTAGAGGTCGCCATTGGTTTTAACACCAAAAAGCGAAATCTTGACGAAAAATAGCCTGAATTTTTTATATTTTGTCAAGAAATATTTTCTTCTACCAACCGTTGGAGCTACAGAATCAAGTCCACAGTAACGGTAGGCTACTTTTGAATTTTTTTTGTATGAAAACGAACGAGGACGAGATCGTACGTGGGTCATGGGAACACCAATGACCAACCCCATCAAAGCACCCAAATTGGTTTGTGGAAGTCATTTGGCACTCGTGGCCTATGCTGTAAATTCCTTTGAATTTGGGTGGAGTAGCTTTAATGAGGTTTCTACTTCACCCAAATGATTCAAAATAGATTCACTTAAGATACACAATTACAGTGGCGTAGTTTCTTTTTGACATGGGGGGGGGGGATGGGTTGTGGTTTTTGAATTAACATAAATGAAACTGAGGTTTGCTGAAAGATCTGGGTTTACTAGCCACATTTTAACTGTAATTGTAAATTAGAACAAGCGCGCGAAGCGCGCTTAAATTTAACATTTTTAAACTATTTTGGTAAAATTTATGATGTTTTTTTATTTTTATACTATTTTTGGTCAAAAACACATGAACGGATCTACAGTGGGGATGATCGTATGGAACCACCCCTCATCAAAATATTGGGGGATATATCCCCCATCCCCCCGGATTTACGCCTATGCAATTACACAAAACATTTTGATCAAGTCGTCAACTCTCATGTCGCCTTCACACGCTTCGTATGGCCGTCCTATTTTTAGGGGGCCTACGTGCTGCTATTATGGGGGTGTGTTTATTGGCCAAAAGTGTCAGTATAATTTTACCCCCCACCAAATAATGTAGACACCCTGCACATAAAACAACCTACCTGTAAAAAAATTAACAATTCAATCAATCACAACCCCCCTGTACATCCCCCCTAAAGATTTTACCACTAAAATAGTTAAACACCTGCTAAAGAAGCCTGTAATTGTTAATTAGCCTTGTGCTTTCACTTGAGTAGTTGAGTGAGCACAGTGAGTATAGTGAGCTCTGTGTACGAAAACACTCAGGCGTACCATTTCATGTCATCTGTTTTGTCCCAATAATTGGCCTGATTTAAAGCTCCAAATTTTGACACAAATCATCCCGGTCAAGTTAACTCTTTTTGGATGAATTGTAATTGTTATTACTTTGCTTACTATACAAAGCAGTGTAAATGACAGCTTAAGTCTGTCCTTGTCTCATTATTCAGATATTTTTATTGATATAAATGATTTGTGTGCACCTAGTGTATTGGCATTGTATTTCTAAGAAGCTTAAGTAGAATCTGATCAATATCGGATCCTGTACCTTCATTAAACAAGGTCACGGCCAATGGTAGATTCACTATACGCAGGGATTAATTGGTATCAGTGTTGATTGTATCTCCTTTAGTTTTGTAAAAGAGTCACTTATGTTTACCTGGATCATGCTCAGACTCGCTCTTCTTGGTATGCCGATATCAGTTGTGCGATACCATTTTAGTTGTATAGCTAGTTTCTAACAAATACTTAAGACAGCAAAAAAGCCTTAAAATTACTTTGCTATGCATTAGTCCTTATCTGAAAAACTGCTCAACAACTGCCCATACATCAGTCCGTTTAAATTCCTTGAAATAGATGTAATTTGTGATTAGCCTAATTTTAAAACAACATTCCACAAAAGCTAAAAGACATGTACCATTGGTGGGAAATAATTATAACCTGTCCCACATTTGCTGGAATTGAATAAAATGTTTGAATTTGGGAACACTAAACAGTATTCTGCAATCAGGAATAAAAATCCTAAATCTTTGTGATAGCATGTGTGATACTTGCAGATACTTGGCAATTCAATTATCATTCACATGCAAAGCTTCCTAATTTGGAAACCTTATTTTAAAACTTTCAGAGTGTATGTACAGGGGGGGTTAGAATAGTCTAGATTGCAAAATTGATTTTTTCTAGTTTATTAGGATTTCTCCATATTTTTGAGCTTGGGGTTTCAAATTTTTGGAATTATCACCCCCCCTAACTGCTATGGCCCATTTACGACCCTCGTCCTTGCCGTTATTCCGAATAATGGCTGCATTCTGAAAGGGAGTCCTAACTTTACCTGGGTTTAAACCCGGTTTTCGCTACACGAATGGACCTTGCCTTGTTTTCATTCAAATACTGTAAATAAACGGTGAGAAAATTCCTCATGGAGGGGTATGTTCCCAAAGAGGTTCTATATAAGATGAGAGGCAAAACGTTACGTAATCTTTATACATTCACCGTCTCGCATGTTTGGCCGACCACAAAGAAAACAATAAGTACCAACCATAGAAAGCAATGGCTGCCTCCGCTTTCTTCCACATACTGTTGGGTGCCGCTTGCCTATACACTAATCGGTAGTGATAAAATTAATGTATGTGTTAAGGTGGCCAGGTGGTAATAATAGTTTACCTGGATCATTTTGCTAAGATACTCTTTTTTCTCATAAGCAATGCGACGCTTAGGGGAAAAGATGTATTCATTAGGCGGTTTATTTAAATCCGACGACTGATGTTTCATTTCATTCGTTGTGTGTGGCCATGGGTAGGACAAAATGTAACCACCCATAGCCCCACCATCCAACAACTGATATTTGGTCGGATTGTTTGTATCGAATTGACATTATGTGTGACTATACAAGCACCTAAACCATAATTATTCCGTGAATCATTCAAAATGTGGTCAGCGCCCCACGGACGACTTGGTTTTGAATTGCGTGTTCACCCCCTGGATGTTCCGGTGTAGAAGTAATATTGTACCGGCGTACGCATAGTCCGGGAACAATGGTGAACAATAGGGCAATCGATTCAGTTGACTCTTCACATAGCATTAGTTTCACCGCTTTATTCCGTTATGCCTAATGGAGCCCCGGACTGTGGCTTCCCGCCGGACTATGCATGCGATTCACACCGCCCCATGCATGAGGATTTTTCTCACCAGTACAGTACTTTTTTCCGAGTACGGTGGAAGGAAAAACGGTCCGCTCATGTAGGTACTTTAGACCCTGGTTTAAACCAGGTGTAAAGTTAGACGCCCTTTTCAGATACCCGCCTTAAAGATTAAAAACACCCTTATATTCGAATTGATTCTTCAGCCCGCGGTTGTAATATAGCTTGGTCAACAATACATAAAAACATCAAGATTTTTCGAGAAGATTAAACTGATGACGTCAACATTTGAGATTCCTTATTCTAAATCTGTTGAGCTGGTGGTCTATAGGGATTGTTTTGAATTTGGTTTTATTTTGATTCATGTGGTGGTCACTACTTCAGACTGGGCCACCATTGTCGGTTTCGAACGTGCACCTTCAGGTACAAGAGACCACATTAGTTTTTTTGAATTGATGCAGAGCAATCATAGAGGATTAGGAGAAGGTATTAATATTTAAAGACACTATTCTTGATTTTAAAAATAATTTTGAAATTTGCAGGAAATAGCTTCAAAGTGACAGACAGTCCTGTAGAATTCTTCATAATTTAAAAACCCTTTGCCAACTGAAGAATTGACAGAAAAGGAAGAAAACGGCAGTGTTCCAAGATACGATTCCCCATTCAATTACGTGGGGGGGGGTTGTTTTTCTGTAGTAAGTTCGAACGGACAGTAATGACTAATCTCCGATTCTGTCCTTATTATACTCGATTCGCGCTGATATAGGAGTTGGGGGCCGTTTTGGGCATATCCATCAGGTGGAAATAGGGAATAGCATTTTATCTATCCAAGAAGTCGCTTCACTGCCCAACAATTCGACAGTGACTTGAAAGGAAAAGGCCCAGTACAAACGTTATTCTGTTTACTGTACTTTTCTGAATTGGATATTTTTGTACAATCGATTTATAAATCATCACACATCACTTCACTGTCATAAAATAATATTTATTCCGATATTCTGCATATCTTCATCGTAATCCTCTTGGAGCCATATTGAAAGAGTGTATAGACCTACTGAGCACCTGTACAACACGAGGTAATGTATGCTGTAGGTCCTCAACACTGGTCCAAATTTACGACAAAGTAATTTCTCGATTCTCTAGACAACATGACTAAGAAGTTTAAATTTAGGCGACTTATTTAACGTTTTGATTTGTGCGTTTTTATGTGTTTAGGTTCAAGGTTTTCATTTCCAATATTTCATCCAAAACGTGCTACGGGACTATAACTACTTATGGGACCATCTCTATGAGCCATGGGTTTGACTATTGTATTAGTTTTATTAGTTAGGTACGTATTAAATTAATGGTTAGGCCCCATATCACCTGTGTAGACAGCGTGAAAACCATTGTTAGCATATTCAGAATTCAATAGCGCACCTGCCTTATAACGGTAGTATTTCACATTTAAACGTCCGTTACTTTTACCAGCGACTCTCTATATCTTTGGCCACTGCTTATTGTATTGACCGTAGAGGCACATAGTATAAAAAGCGCACTATAGGGGTGCATAGAAAGTTTATTAATATATTTATTTTGTTGTACGCCCCCACAACTCTCACCCGTACAAAGTACAGGTTGTCCCGATATCAGCGCGAATCGAGTATAGGTTGCTTCTGGTCTTATCAATGGCAGGGTAATTTTAGGATACCTGTACTCGTTACATACATGCAAAAATCTATTTTTGATGATCTATTTTTTCGATTTTCTGATTTAGCAAATCACTGATAGTGTCTTTTTAAATTATATTATTATTTAATGATATATCAACACAATCGTGTCACGAAGATACTTTATTTCAATTCCACTTCATATACACGTTAGTGAGAAAGCCCAATTTTAATAGAACAGGAGGAAACCGGAGTGCCCGAGAAAACCTGCGAGGCCGTACGAGTCTGGACTGGAAACCAAACGCACATGAAATCGCATGCCCGGCCGGGGGTCGAACCTGGGGACCAACAGTGGTGCGAATCGAGGAAGAACCCATTGCACCCAACAACCCGACCCCCCCCCTCCGCACACACACACACAACAAGCAGGGCCTATAGGTATATATACCTTTTGATCTACAACTGTAAAAAAACCTTGCAACAATTACATAATGGTTGCAAGATCTACTCTATAAAACCTTGCATGGTCTATAACACCTGTTCGTGTTTTATAATTAATAGGCTCATTAAAAAAACGCAGCAGCTGTGCTCAGAACAATAGGCAATAGCAATTACAACGAGAGCCATCAAGGATGCTGTGGCTTCCTCCAGAGGTGTGGTGTTGAGTTGTGGCAATGAGTTGAAACCACTTACAAGCAACAAATGGCATATGCTAAGTGATAATTCCCTATCCGAACGTTCCCTTTTAACTGCCATTATTTCCACTTTCAAAAATCACGGGGCGGAACCGTCCTGTTTTTAGGGAGAAATTGTGCCTAGATCTAACAAGAAACTAATGCACCTCCTTTGCGGGGTGATCGTCTGTGGAGGTATGTAGTCTTTTTCCGAGAGGATGTTAGAGGATATAGGCCTTTATAGCTAGTGCAATATTTTTTGTTCATTGTTAAGCCAAAAAAAAATTTTAGATTTTTTAGTTTTTTTGTTTTTGTTCCGTAAAGTAAAAAGAACTTTATTTTCATTTAAAAAAAAAATGAAAAGGGGTTTTCCCCAGAAATGGCTCAAATGCATTAAATGGCAGTAAAGACAGAGTTGCAAATCATACTTGATGTCCAATTAATAGTTTATAAAACAAAAATATTGATTTTGAATCACTAGATATAACATTTTATGTTCATCATCTCTTTAGCATTGTAGTCTGAAAATGCAAAAATTCATCAGTAAATAAACAAAAAACACAACTACGGTTAAAATGGCATTCCAAATTAAATGCAAGTGGCCTACTACTGGCAACAAAGTTGAATCCCTGCTCGACGCCACTACCTCCATCAACCAATGGCGCCACCACGTCCCCCAACCCATTGGATCCCTGTAGGATCCATCAATTACCTGACTACCCCCACCATCAACCAAACAACTCACCACACCATGGAATACTTACTTGGTTCCTTGTCACCAATGATTTCCAGGTACTACATCAACCAGGGGCAGCACACGCTACAAGGACTAACTAACATAGATAAAAAAAAAAAAAAAATTGCCACAATTTATGTGAAGGTGGTTATTAAGAGATGAAGTGTTATGAAGAGAAAGAGGAAACCAGGTGATATGGGAAATGTCGGAAAATGACGGCGGTTGGTCAAATCGATTCATTTTTTTGTGGATAAGTGTACTTGCATGAAAAGATTATCCACAGGCAAAGTTTGGTAGTATTTCACATTTAAACGTCCGTTACTTTTACCAGCGACTCTCTATATCTTTGGCCACTGCTTATTGTATTGACCGTAGAGGCACATAGTATAAAAAGCGCACTATAGGGGTGCATAGAAAGTTTATTAATATATTTATTTTGTTGTACGCCCCCACAACTCTCACCCGTACAAAGTACAGGTTGTCCCGATATCAGCGCGAATCGAGTATAGGTTGCTTCTGGTCTTATCAATGGCAGGGTAATTTTAGGATACCTGTACTCGTTACATACATGCAAAAATCTATTTTTGATGATCTATTTTTTCGATTTCTGATTTAGCAAATCACTGATAGTGTCTTTTTAAATTATATTATTATTTAATGATATATCAACACAATCGTGTCACGAAGATACTTTATTTCAATTCCACTTCATATACACGTTAGTGAGAAAGCCCAATTTTAATAGAACAGGAGGAAACCGGAGTGCCCGAGAAAACCTGCGAGGCCGTACGAGTCTGGACTGGAAACCAAACGCACATGAAATCGCATGCCCGGCCGGGGGTCGAACCTGGGGACCAACAGTGGTGCGAATCGAGGAAGAACCCATTGCACCCAACAACCCGACCCCCCCCCTCCGCACACACACACACAACAAGCAGGGCCTATAGGTATATATACCTTTTGATCTACAACTGTAAAAAAACCTTGCAACAATTACATAATGGTTGCAAGATCTACTCTATAAAACCTTGCATGGTCTATAACACCTGTTCGTGTTTTATAATTAATAGGCTCATTAAAAAAACGCAGCAGCTGTGCTCAGAACAATAGGCAATAGCAATTACAACGAGAGCCATCAAGGATGCTGTGGCTTCCTCCAGAGGTGTGGTGTTTAGTTGTGCAATGAGTTAAACCACTTACAACGCAACAAAAATGGCATGCTACGTGATAATTCCCATATCCTAAGTCCCTTAACTGCATTATTTCCACTTTTCTTGTCCATTCAAAAATCGACGGGGCGGAGACAGTCCTGTTTTGTTAGGGAGAATTGTGGCCTAATTGCTACAATAAAATAATGCTACCAATGATTACATCTCCTTTTTTTGCGGTGATCGTCAGGTATGTAGACTCTTTTTGGACCGAGAATGAGTAAGGGATAAGGCCTCTAGCTTAATGCAATTTGGTGTCGATTTGGTTTAAAGAAGGCCAAACAAAAAATCGGTTTTGTTTCCAGTAGGTGTAGTCCAAAACCTAAAAGTGAAAAGCACTTTATTTTTAATTTAACAAAAAAATGAAAGGGTTTTCCCAGAAAATTGCTCAATTGGCAAATGGCAAGTCAATACATTTTGCAAATATCATACTTGAATGTCCAATTAATATTATAAAACAAAAATATTGATTTTAATCACTTAGATTAACTTAAATGTTCTATCATCTCTTCTTTTCGCTTTTTATTTTATCTGAAATGCAAAATTTCCTTCCTTTTCCTCAGTAAATAACAAAAACAAATCGGTAAAATGGCTCCAAATTAAATGCAAGTGTGCCTACTACTGGCAACAAAGTTGAATCCCCTGGGGGGCTGACGCGGCCACTACTGACCATCCACCACGCAACCCTGGCTCCCCACCCATCACCCCCCAACCACTTGGATCCTGTTCCATCAATACCTGACGACCCCCACCGCATCAAACGCACACTCCACCACATAACCATGGAATACTTACTTTGTCTTGTCACCACTGATTTCAGTAACTCCATCAACCAGGGGCAATAGCAAAACGCTACAAGAGCTACCTACGCATGAGTTAACAAAGAAAAAAAAAAATTTGCACAATTTATGCTTAAGGTGGTATATCAGATTATTTCGTATGACATCGTATAGACCAGGTGATATGGGAAACTTGTCGGGAACATGAAAGGTTGGGCCAAATCGATCATTGGGGAGTGGATTGTTTGGTGAGTTGGGAGTAAAATGTAGCGTTGATGAAATTAGGGTTATCAACAGCAAAGGTTGGCGAATGACTACACCACCGACCCGGTCCGCCCCCCCTTGTAGCTGTTTACTGGGGAGAATATATCGAGTACCCCACCCGTCTCAAGGGGGGGTGTTAGAGTAGGCACGCGCTGAAAGAGGCAAAATTAGTGTAGGTGGTAGGAGAAAAGGTGTGAGAAAAAGTCGGCTATACATTAGCAATATTTTTATTTTGCCGGTCAAGCCCTATTAAGTTTTTGTTTTCCATTGACCCTGTGGTCGAACCCATATGTTTCTTAATTTTCAAATAGCTTTTTAGAATAATGATTGGTATCCAAGATTTCCAGAGGGGGCTTCGGATGGATGGTGAGCCCCTTAAATGTCCTTTACAATGCCCCAAAAATGCAGTTTTTCAATGCGATTTTACAAAATATACATCGTTCAATTCTTAATTTTTTAAAAAAAAAAAAAAAAAAAAAAAAAAAAACATTTCCTCTACCAAAAATTAAATCGTTTTCATGGGGCGATGTACCAGTGTGTTTTAAAAACATAAGTGTTTTAGAGAGTAATTTTTTTACCTGATTTAATTCTTAAAATTGATACATATCTGTAAATGCTAGTAGCTTGGTGTTTGAGCAAATTAAGATTCACGTACCAATTTGTGTTGAAATGTTTCTTAAAATGTTGAGTCTTTTGGGTAAGGCTATGTACTGTACTCATTCACCCTCGTCTAGCCGAAGGGAGGTTGGGTGATTACCGCGGCATAAAGAGTGTCCGCAGTCCCCTTTAGGGTGTTTGTTTTTCCTTTTCTTTCCCGCCGGCGTTTGCTAATAACTGGGCACCTATAGTTTTGGGGGTGGGTCCGGAAGTGAGGTAGTTTAATGGTAAAGGTTGTCCGTTCCGTTGTTCATTCCGAAAAACAACATCCACCGGAGAAGAAGTAACCAACCATGCCTAGCACCACATAGAAAACCAGTCAACAGGCACTTGATTTTGGTACCAATAGATTAGCTATGGGTTCTCACTTTCAATTTAATATCAATATGATTACCACATCCTAGCGGTTACGACGGTCACACTGAAGTCATAAGTTACCATGATTACGCAAAAGGTGGTCAATTCCATAGATCACCATACACCCAGAGAAAATTTTCAATTTTTTTGTTTATAGCCAAAAATGGTTAGGAATAGCCAATTTTGATATGCGGTTAGGTTTGCTGGAGTTGCATGTGAGTGACTAGTTTTTATATAATGAGAGCACTTTAGTGCTATAATAAGTGGTTTTGAGTCGCTAAAATTGCAACAACAAAAAAAAAAATGCCACCTAGACATGTCACGGTTATTTTCATCCTTTCCTTCCTCGAACATATTAGCGTCACAGTGAAGTCAGAAATAATGGGTAAAATCGTGTGATACTATGTTTGGAGTAATCCAGATGTTAGAAGAAGACTCTCTAAAGCTTCCGGCGTGTTTGTGGATACCAAAAGTTTTGGTACAGGTAGTCTGATGTTCAGTAAACAAAATCACAGGGGGGGTGGGTATCCGGAGGGGCGTCACCAGCGCCCGTGGGGAGGTAAAGTGGGGTCCGCCCGCTCGTGGATGCGATTGTTGGTAGTTACAATGAAAAACATTTGTGAGACTCTGGGTAAGCTAGGGTATTAAGGTTACAGCAAGAGGAAGATAGTTTCTATATAATGTTTTCACTTACGCAAGTAGATATATTGTCCATATTTACCTTCATACACCTCCTTTATTCTAATAAAATACAGCGCTCCCTGAACGCAATGTTTTCCTGTCCGACGGCGTTTTGTTGAAGGGTGTCAGAAGTTCACATGGATCCATGCATAGGTCCCATCTGTGACATTGCATTTTGTGGATGGGGTCAAAGGGAGGTTCATCAGAGCCATCTTGTGTACAGCCATATGAGTGTACACCCCCATATGAGTCTTGGGCCACGGTTTCTCTTCAGACCCTTTAAGTAAGTTCATTGATCATGGTGTGAAAGTATAGTGCAATTAAAGTGCAGGGTTACATTTACCCAACAAACAGGAGACACCAGACACCCTACCAAATATATAACTTACCAAATAATCCACTTATGTTGCCGGCCCCTACTGCCCCAAAGTCCCGAAAAAACCACCACAAGAAAGTAATTTACTTTTCTTTCTCTTACAAGTTAAGACACAATCATAATTTAACTAGAAACTTTTGTGGTTGCTCGGGCTTTCTTCTGCTCGCTATAGTTCAAGAAATAGCTGTTAGGCCGCTCCATTCCCTGTTCACACTTGGCATATGAAAACCCGTTTGACCCGATCATCAACATAGGATGTAGGGATCTCCATGGTACCCCTATGACTAGTTTGGTTCCAATGGAGAAGAACGTTCAATCGTTCAACTGTGGAGTTAGTTTACATTTTATAGCCTATTTTTTCAACCTTTACCTCACATGGCCCTTTGATCTGGCCCACAATTACCTTTGACCTCACCAAAATATGAGGGATCTCATGGGTAACCCTATGGGACACAACGTTGGTTCCAAATTGAATTCACAACTTTTTCAATTGAGGTCAATTAAAAAACACAATCTTTAAACGTAAAATTGTTTGACACACACAGATCCACGACACCACACACCGACTCCACACAAGGCCAACACATAACAACACGCACAACGGATTGCCTAAAAAATAACCCTTTCATCAGTCCCTGTGAACTTCGACCCCAATCTGTTTGCACCCCAGCATTGGGGCCTAAGTTTTTGGGTCAGTGATTTTCTTAACAATTTGGTGGGCTAGCAGGTCATTTCAGACCGAAGAAACAAATTTAGAAATGCAAGATGCCCTTACATTCAGTTCATGTGACTCTTTACCAATGTGGTGTTAGAGCCACATGTGGATCTTGGTCCTGATCGCTTCTGACCCATGATTAACATAGCATGTGATTTAAGGTAGTAAAACATGACCCTCTTAATCGTCCTCTGTGGATTTTTGACCCCAATCTGTGTGCAAACCCCATCTGAACTTTGGCCACTGGTTGCTTATGCCAAATTTGCTACAAACCCCCCCCCCTCAGGGCCAAACACATTACAAAAGATGAACTTGCGGTTAATCTGAGAGGTGAAGTATAAATATCAAGAATCTGTGTGAAGGGCCCACAACAAAGGAATTGACTTTAAGCTTGTTGTATATGTGACTTTTAGGAGACACGCTTTTCCTGTACAAGCTCGAAATGTATTTAATTGGACTTGGTTTTAAAAAATCCAGGTGTATAACCGTATCCATTTCATTTAGGTTGTGGGCACCCATCAGTAGAAATGCCAGAACTCATTTTTCAGGATGTGGGGGGGGGGGGAGTGGGGCACCGCGAGGCGCTGAGTGGGGAGGTGGGCGAGTGAGGCAGTGGCGCACCATGAAGGGGACCATTTTCCCCAAGTCCCCCCCCCCCAGGCCAGAAAGATACATTACGCATTTGTGGCAAAAATCAGGGATTTGGGGCCAACAATCACGCAATTTTGGGGGCCAAAAAATTTTTTTCAAAAATCTCAACTTTGGAAGTTTCCCCCTCCCAAAAATTCACTTTTTTCCCCCCTGTTTCCTCCCCCCGAAAAAGTACGGCTCTGCCGACTGGAGGAGGAAAGCTTGGAATTTTGATTTTTTTGGTTAAAATTGTTTAAAATTATTGGGGGGGCGGTCATTGGGGGAGGTCAAAGGAACCATTCAGGGGTTGTCACTGTCCGTTCCATCTTTTGCATGAGCACGCCACCGCTTCCTAAAGCCAATAAGTAACCCTTAAAAGGTCAATTCTTTAGGGTTCGAATTTTGGACATGAGCGCTCTATGGTACAAGAAACGATATTTTTTTTTTGTGCGCTGTTTTCTTGCGTTTTTGATAGTCCCCAAATAGGAACAGTGGGCCCTAAATGGTTTGTCCTATATGTGTGTCAAAGAAGTGACCCTGAATGACATTTGACCTCATCTTTTACCCCCACATACGGCCCTTGTATCAATGTAAAGTACACCAAATTGTTGCCAAATGTGAAATTCACTGCACTAAACACTAGCATATTTTAACAAGTGTATACACCGACATGCACAAGATAGAGCGACCGTGACACCTGAATGGCCTTTGACCTCCTCATCTGTTATCCCCCACCTTTTCTCAAGTATACCAAGATGACTGATCCATCACTCACTGCACTAAAAGCTGCAACATTTTTAATTAAAAGTATAAATGCACTGACAGAGAAGTGGTCGGGGGAATGTGCAGCCCTTTAAGCTTTCTTTCGTGCCCTCGCAGCATTTCAAGACCCCCCCCCCCCCCATTTTGGAAAGGTTTTTCCTTGGTAAGCTAAAATTTCGCCCAAATTGTTATAATTCCATGGCTGCACTCCTACCTGAAATGGGGAGTGCCCTGCCCCCGTTATAAAACAGCATTGGGGAAAATTGTCACACGTGGTAATTAGTATTATTTGATATTAATATTATGATTGTAATATGAATGTTTGCAGTTTATTTTCGTTATTTACAATCTCCCAATATTTTTTAAAAAGTCAGCCATAGGATTGCTTTGTTGTGAATAATTTGTGTTTTTGTGACAGTGTCACACAGCCGAAGATGTCTCCTGTATGGTTTTGGGCGTTTAACTATTTTTCCATATTTGAAAGAATCGAAACACTGTTTTCTTAAAGTCAACGATGTTTCATCAGTAACTTTCTTTATTCTGTTTGTCGGCCAAGGTTATAGACCTTCAAATCAGGGTTCCCATTACGTTTTTAACTTGAAGTCCACTGGACCCATAGTTTCAAATGTTGAGAATGACCTGGTCCAGTGATTTTTTGGGTCCCGAGACCATCCTTCCCTAATGTTTGTATTAGTACTCTAACAGGACTTAATAATCAGTTTCCAAAAACCTTGTGCGTAAGATTTCCTGATTTCTATTATGCTATTTGGTGAACCTTTTGAGGTATGAACATTTCCTTATTTTAATTGTTAACTCAGTTAAGTTTCTGCCAGAACATACAAATCGTATTATAGCGTATGCATATTGTAATTTGGGTTTCCTCACAAATAAGCACTATTTTTGAATGCTGCATTTAGCAGACAATATTACATAATTTTGCTTTTGAGGTTTGGAAAACATATTTGGGAGGTTTGGAAAAAAGCCTTTCAGAGGCTTATAAGTATGGGTTCCCACGTGGACCTCATTTTGTTACTCAATCTGATTTCGTGTCCAGTGAAAATTCCGTCTGTCATTTGACACCAAAATCCACTAAGCGGGAACCCTGCTTCAAATTCAACCTGTGTGTAAATAAATATATTTATGTGTCACTTGTGTATTATTTCAATAAAAATATAACATTATGGCATTTAAAACAATTTTCAAACAATAGGGGAAATAGTAACATTACTTACCCCCCCCCCCTTCCCCCCATCTGCTCTGCAAATAAATTTTAGGATTTTGGTGACTTTGGCTCTGGCTTTAATGCCTAAGGCAAATGTATGACTCTGGATTAAATACCTGATTCTTTACATAAAGAAGCTCCTGAGAGTACATAAAGTACATAAATTGCTCATGTACTATGGCATTTTGTTAACATATTGCTTTAAGCAGGAAAAAAATTAGAACACTATTTTTTTCTGGAAAAATGATCAAAATCTATTGAAGCATTCACTTTGTATTCATGTTTTACCTCACTCACCCTGATCCATGTGATAATTTAATGCCAAAGCATAGATGTACACGTTTCTTCTGCTTTTTTTTTGTAAATTGGCAAAATACCATAGAAACACCACATTTTCTAAAAAAAGCAACAACACCCCATTAAACTAATTTGGTTTCTGGTAGCCTAAGCGTGAACTTGATAATTGTGTAAAAAAATGAAAAACTTAATTGATGTGTATTTTTTTAGTGTTGCTTTTAAAATTACAAGCTTTTTTAAAGCCAATTAAAGATCGCCATAGGGGGGAAATTCTCAACCCCCCTAGCCAAATCTGAGGGGGTGGTTGGAATGGTAATTTAATTGTCATAAAGACCTTTAAAGCTCATTTGATTGGAATTTATCAATATTGATATTGAAAATTAATGCTACATACAAAAACTGGCATGCACAATGAAGAAATTCAGCATATCTTGGTCATTTTGGGGTAGTCTTAAGGTCAAATAGAGGGGGCTAATCAATGCAAAACTAAGAGGGTCAGATTTGTAAAAATTTCTGTGCATGTATCATTCATAACTTCATGTCCCACAGCACCTGCATGTTCCGCCACTGCCTGGTCTATCAGTCATAACACTTACCCACGTAACATTTAGATTACCTTGAGGAGAGGAAGGGCTTGTGGTTTTCTCAACTTATTACAACTTGAAAGAAAATGAATTTTTCTTCTTCATTTCATATCTTCCCCATTTCTTCAATTTCCAGAATTGTAGAAGCAAAACTACATCCTCTGTTGACCTGATACATGGTCAGAATGGTCAACGTTATTAAACCCTGTCTATGTTATGAAGGCTCAAGGCATTTGTTATAGGCATTCCCCCTTCCCTGTCAGCCACCAACTCACTACCAAATCAACCATTTATTTAGGAAAACTTCTAGGCCAGTCACAAGCAAAATAATAGCTATAGAATAACCTGGAAAAAAATTAGAAACATAATTATTTTTGTTGGAAACATCTCTAGAACCTTCCACATTAACAATTAAAAATAGAAAAAATGGTGCTCGGGAAAAAAGTGGAAATTTGCATAAAACCAAAAATGGCCGCTAGACCATCGTTTCCAATATATAGGCACATAGTACCTTACTTTTGGGAATATCCCACAATGACTAGCATTATTCAAGTGTTCTGTATGAATACAATCTAAAATGTTTTACGAGCGGGCCATTGAAATACAAATGGCGGTAATTTGGTAAAATTGGCCGCCAATTTCCCGCCCAAATCATGTTTTTATTAAAATTCCGTATAAAATCGGGATGATTGTTGTCTATATTTGTATATTTGATATTCTGAAATTGGACTGAATCCTTGAAACTGTACATTTCACAAAACTCTTGTGTTAAAAACATTAAAATGTTGTTAAAAAGGACCACTCCAAGAATTTTTTTAGAAGGTCCTAATACTTGATTTTATTTCAAACGTTGCGTTGTTCTGATATCATCTGGCGTCATTTTATACATGTTGGGTGTACCAGTAACTTCATAGGTGCTGAAATCCTACTAGTATAAATATAAACAAACAAACAATCCTTTGTTTATACACTGAATATTTGGAGGCGGTATCTTTTGCCGTGTTGTGCTCGGAGAGGCACAGAGAAGCAGAACGACCTGTGGAATTTTAAATCACACAAAACGAAAAAAAGTTTTTTGACTAAATAATAAATTTTAACATGCTTTCACTCAAAGAAACTATCATGTACTGTACTTGTGAGACTTCGATAGGTGCGGACCATTGAAACCTAGTTCTTGCTGAGGCTACCATGGCTTGGACACCTTTAAAAGCCGAAATTTTCGGCAGTATTAGATAATCAAGCCTTCATTATAAATAAGGAAATGTTAAAGTATTAATTTATGTTATCCAATTTTAATAATGACTGAGATCTCATGTCCTCATGTCGCTAGTGTCCTGACCCTTTTTAACAACTATTGCCAAGGGTTATACCATTAGCCCCGTTGTAGGCCGAAAAGAAACAGAGAGTGTTCCAAGCTAACCATAAGCAACAGTGACGGGAAAGAACCGTGACCTTGTAGAGGAGGGGCCATTTGGGTACAGTGCTGAAATACATGATGCATACAGCACTCACTCAATGGAGAACAACAATAGACAGATGGTGGTAGGGACATGTCATTCACCCGACACGGTATTATAATGACACACCGGGACCTTGCCTTAATTTTTAAAACGTAACATGCATAACATTTTGGGCATGTCAGACTATCACGGTTCGACTGACGTCGGCTCAGTCTTTCATAATAAATATTAAAGTTTAAAGCATTGATTTATCAAATTCATTAATTATGAGATCTCCACTTCACATCCCAAACCCCCTCTCGTGTTAATCTGCTAAGAGCACATATTTGTATCTCAAATGCCTCTGTGTGTCTGCCAAATCAATAGCCGAGCAATTCCTCGCAAGTCGTTTTCAAAATCAAAGGAGTATGATAGGGATTACACGTTCTGCTCTGTCAAAAAGAGATCACCAACTTCTCGACCCCCTGGCGTTAATGGTCCTTTCAACTCCTTTTCTCAAAGATGAGGCTTACCTCTTGTATTAATTTGAGCCAACTAAAGCGTGGAACGGCCCCGGGGTCCTGATACTATACCAGTGAGTTCGGTGATGCACTGCAAAGCCCCCAATGTCTTTGATTCTATACAACCAGTCCTAACCCAAATCCGGAGAGGCTACCATCATCGCCTCTCCAAACCAAACAAGCCTGTTGACAAACCCGAAAACTACCGCCATATCACTACTGTGTTTTCCCTTCAAACTCCTTGAGAGGCTAATCCTGGCCCGGCTGGAGCCACTCGCCGAAATCCCATCTACCTGACGAACCAAGCAGGATTTCGCCGTGGCCGCATAAATCTTCCATCAGATCGTAAAATCACAAATGATTTGAGGAGGCTTTGAAAAGCGTCGTTACCGTGAGGCAGGCGTCATCTTGGTGGACCTTATGCGGCCTAATGCCCGTGTGGCAACATGGCCTCTCAAGGACCATCACACGGATCGTCACCTGTTACAATCATAGGTAGGCCATGTTTGCAAACCGTACCCTTGTTCTTAAGACCGGTGATGAGCAGATCAGTCGACTGCGTCGTTTGAGGAACCACAACTATGTTGTATATCAGCTTCTGGTCTAACAGTGAGGCGGTAGCCGTCCCAGCATGGTACAATAGCTCTCACACAAAAAGCTGGATACCGGCCGGGGTGGGGGTGGGGGGGGGGAGTGGGGGGAGGCAATCTAATCCATATGACCTGGATATGGGTGTAAAGACGCCAACAATGTCCCAAAATAAGGGGATTTGGTGACAAATTTTCCCAAAATGGATCTTTTTCAGAAAAATTGTGCAAACATTCCCCAAAATCGGGGTCTTTGAGTGAAAATGTTCTCCTCCCAAATTTTCTTTGGGTGACAGTTTGGTAAATTTTCAAAAATATCGGGCCTGGGTGATATTATACAAAATACATGGGGTCCTTGGGTGACAGCGCGAGCGATGCTGAAAATGCAGGGGTCCTTAACACCTTACATGTGCGTCACCTCCAAGATATGACTCCCCCGGAGCTGGACACAATACTCAATGACACCATGAGAACCATCACTATACTGGCTGCCTTGTCCCACTCCATCCAAGTTTATCTCATTGCGTTCATATGCCATTTGCACCCTGCCATGCTTTGGACGAACATCAACCCCTACTTGGTGAATAAGTTTCCTGGTTGACAATCCACCTGCTGCATCTTCATGGTCAAAGAATCACACCAACTCAGCAACAGAGACTGCGTCGCTCGTTGATCATTCCTGTCGACACGGCTGCTAAAACTCTTCCCATTCCCCTTCAAACTTCTTACCACATGAATAACTGCTTGCTGGATAACTCCAAGGCCAGACAATTCACTATCACACTATTACAAAACTCCCACCGTGGTAGCAATCTTCCACAAAGGAATGGGGTCACCTCGAACAGTTTTCGCACAGTATCGGTTCGTATTGGGGGCTGCAACCATCCCCAGCCTACCATGTGGCCTCTCAATCACAGACTGTGGATCATATTCTCATTGAGTGCCCTAACCTTTGCGTCCTCCTGTGGATGTAGACTTCTCAAAACCCCCAACCATCAACAAATGACGGCTCTCCACCCCTGGGGGCTCCACTAACTCAACACATTTAGCTGCTGCCCCCAATGCAAGAAGAATGAATAATGGCTCTCTAACATGTAGTTTAAATTGGCTATATCAGGATTACATGACAACCCGTCCGTAAAAAGTATTCACTTGGTGTTTGGCAGGAAACTGGCAGGCATCTTTAAGAAATATCAAGCCATCTTGCTTTTATTCCTCCAATGTCATAAACATAAATAAATTAAGGATATCCAAGCCAAATAAAATATTTGCAAAGGAGGGGCAATGACAGTGATATATATGTATTCTACTGCAAAATGTGACTTTGATTTTGGGCGGGAAAAATGGGCCGCCATCTTAGAAAAAGTCCACCATATTGTATTAATGTCAGCCAATATACAAGTCATCTCCATATGAAATATATGGTGATATGGGTTATTTTTACAAATGAGAAACATCCAGTTGTAATTCAGGAAGAACCAATAATTCTGAAAAATCTGGACTTAAACGGCCATTTTGGTTTTAGCAAATTACCATTTTCCCAAGCTTTCCATTTTTCTCTATTTTTAATAATGTTTGTATTGGGAAGGTCTTCGGAGGGTTATATTCGCCGAAAAGTATTCTGGTTGCAATTTTTTCCAGGTCAAACCACAGCTTTACTGGACTATTCCCTCTGTTCAATCACAATTCATGAAAAAGTATTATTCACTGCGCCTGTCAAAACGAAGTACTTATAAAATTTTGTAGGTACAGGATCTCCTGCAACATTTTTTTTGTCAATTTGGTTTTTCTGGCTTTATTAATAAACCTGTACCAGGGGGGGGGGGGGGGGGGGGGGCTGATTTAGCCCAAAAAAATGGGGTCTCCGAAACTAGGTTTGAAAATTAAGCTGAGATCTCCCTCCAATGTTACAGCTACTTTTTGATTTTGAAGAAAAATTTGGTTAGATAGAATATGGCTTTGGATATGAAAAGTAGGGTCTCTGGAAATGAAATGGTCCTAAATGGGAGTTACTGGAAACTGAAAAAGAGGAGCCTGAAATGAGGGGGGCGGGTTTTCGGCGGCACAAACCATACTTCCTCCCATGTGAGAACCGACCCATCACCAACTGACATTTAAATTGTTGCGTCATACCCCACATTGAAACATTTTAATTTTATTGTACCACATTTTTTACCATTAACATTTAATCCATTTACAACACACACAAACACAACGCACACATGAAAACACACACAACAAATGCACACATACACACAGTCAAAAAAATATGACGGGAATTCAAGGAAAAAAACGAAAGCATCATTTTGTGTCATTACAAAGAAAATTTTCTAAATTTAGAAGTAACATAACTCCATGTTGTGACAAATCATATGTTATTGCACTACCTCTTACCTATACCTAGTGTTAAAATTACTAGGGTGTTGCTATATGAAAGAACTGCAGAGTGGCAGGGTCTGACCCTGCAAGGCCATCTATGCCAAAACAAACATCAAGGCCAAGGACATAAGCACATTGGGTATATTACTTACAGGTACAACTTGAGAGTTAATGACATTGATGTCCAAAACGTTCCTGTCTGGTAGAGACCCTACTAACAATGGATGCAAAGAGTCACCAGACAACTACAGTGAACCAAGAGTATTGACGATAATGATGTTACACTTACAAGAAATAGTGTTACAAGACTGTTTACAAGTGTAACACTTTCTGTGCGGTTCTTGATAGTTATGCCATGTTTCTGCGTGTTAATGTATTCCAGGGGGGTGAGTGTTTGGGACCCCTATAGACTTTTCCTCGACTCCTCCAATCACTGTTTTTGTTTTCATACTGTGTAGTAATTGGAAATAAAGTTTGATGAACATATTGAATCTGTCAACCCAGCACTCTATATAAATTATCGTAAGCCAAAATCAGTCAATCGAAATTCTGCATGTGAGATCTAATCTCACTGTGGATCCTGAATAGCCCAAAAGAGGGTGGCCTACCAAGCGCCTACTTACAAAAACTTATACACTTGTCGTGATGTCACTTACAAATCAATTTGCATGCCAAAATGCAGAATTGATAGATTTTCTGGAGCATTGGAAGACAATGCTCAAGCGATCATGCTTCATGGTCAGGCAAACAACAGAGTTATTCAACTCGTGCAATAATTGTATGTACCAATTGTACATGAACGAAAGTTTAACCAGTCCAGCAAGTCCAAAGGTTGGAGATAAAGATGATAGGCAAATATTATATGCCAATTTCACTTCAAATGATGGTACTTGTCAATGTTATGGAACCTTGTCCAACAAACATTCAACTGAAAGGGATTGAAGCCATTTGAAATGATCCGTTATTAGTAATTGTGCTTCAAATAATTTTATTATTTTGAGTCGTAATTGAGTATTTCTAGTACTCAAAAAATATATAATTATTAAAAAAGGCTTAAAGGGATTTATTGGTATGCATCTATCGGCACATATTTAATGAAATATCCCTAAATATGACGTACCAGATGGTTTTCATGGTCATTGGAGTATTCCTTGCGAAGAAAGCACCATTTTCATCAGTGGCGTAATTTCTTTTTGACATGGGGGGGGGGATGGTGGGGTTTCCGGTTCGGAATTTATAATGAAACTAGTTTGCTGAAAAGATCCATTACTAGCACATGTGCGCGCAAAGCGCGCTAAAATTTTGCCATTTAGAAGCTAATATCGTTAAATGTAATTGTAATTAGAACAAAATGCAAGCGAAGCGCGTGGAAATTTGCCATTTTATAACTATTTTGTTAAAATATGAGGTTACTTTTGGTGAAAAAACACATGAACAGGCATCAACATTGGGGGGATGATCGTATTGACCATCCCCCCTCATCAAAATATTGGGGGGGATATATCCCCCCACCCCCCCCCGGGATTTATGCCTATGATTTTCATGCTTAACTTTTGAAGCAGTAGACGATTTAACGAAGCCGCCATGTTTATTATTTACGCTATCGTTTTGCCACAAGCCATGTTTAGTCTTTCACACCAATTGAAAGATGATCGGTGGTTAGTCAAGTTCTGGCCTGTATGAAAGACTATCGCGTTTACTTTTAACATTGAAATTAAAAACACCTTTAAAATATATAAATTGGAATACATTTGTGCCTAATTTTTATAAAATGAGCCTGGGATTCTTGAGAAATATAGTTTTTAAAATAAAATTAGAAAACTCTTCATCATACAAAGAAGCGCGACTCGGTACATTGAAAAGTACGTAGATTGCTGAACCGCGCATTAGTGCACTCTAAAAATTATTTTACTCAGTGCTGGGAGTAAAGCGTGTTGAGTAAAAGGTTGAGTCAAGATTTAATCAGCATGGCGTAAAACACAAATTTCCGTTTTACTCCTCACCCGAGTAAAATTGTGAAACACATGTTGAGTAAAGCAGTTTTGAAATCTAACTCAACGTTGAGAGACAAAGTAGTTTGACGCAGTGACGGGATCAGAACTTACACCGTGTTGATAGTGATCTTTCGCAACGTTGACGAACTCAGACACGTGCAGCCCAGAATTGCCGCGGACATGTGGCAGGTGACAAGCTGGTGTATCGCGTAAATGCTGGTCATTCTGATATTTTACATCAACAAGTTATAATCAGAAAATAATGATAGTTATTGCGGTGATGCAATGGACTTGTCATGATTGTGAACTTGGCGAGATTCCGGCGTATTAACCCGACTATGTCTACGGAACCTGATATCAAGCTATGAATTCGGCAACCTTTCACCGTTGATGCATGTATGATCACTGCACTGTGAACGATGTGTATTCAAATGGGGATTCGCTATTGCTCAGTAAAGTTATTTGCATTTATGCCAGACAAATCTATGGCCTATAGTTTTACTGGTGCATGTACATCGGTACATGACTACACGACGTGAGGCGTGCATCTACATATCATGATTTTGAACCACCATGGCCTTCGAAGAAAAAGGTACTGAAAAGTAATAAAAATTTGTCCTTGTAGTTTTTGTGTTATTTTTTAAATAGCAAGAATACCGCCTGTGTTCTTTTGATGTTTGAAAGTGTAGTTCTATTACAGAAATCAAATCAAAATATCTGAAGTTTCGAGTATACTGAACAAGCCATTTTACTCAACGTGGTGAGCAACTTGTAGCTTTCTGATGAATAAACATTTTGCTTTATACCTGGATCCAAAGTATTACCCAATGTCAATTGAGTAAATTAATGTTGCTCAACAGTTGGGCAAACAGTGTGCTCAACAGTTGGGCAAACAGTGTGCTCAACAGTTGGGCAAACAGTGTGCTCAACATCAGTTGAGTCAAAACATGTTACTCAACGGTTGAGCTAGAAATCTACTCAAAAACAGTACAAAATATTACTCCTTGTGGGTTGATAAAAGTTTTATCGCCCTGTTGAGTAAAACATGTCACAGCTCAACTGTTGAGTAAAGGGGAGTAAAATTTTACTCAACAAACGCTGAGTCAAATATTGACTCTTTTACTGAGTAAAATGTTTACTACAAGGCAGAGTAAAACTGCTACTCAAACTTTGTTGAGTCAAGTTTACTCAACAAAAGAGCTGTGACATTTTAACTACCATAATAGGAGTAAAAAATTACTCAGGTTGAGTAACATAATTTTTTAGAGTGTGGGTTTCGAACACTGATCTCTATACAATGGATTGGAAACCTGGGCTTCGCGATTGAGGCACTGACGGCCATATTGGTCATCCAAAAAGAGCCCAAGCACGTGGTTAAGAGCCGGTCATTTATACAAATTTGTTCCCATTGAAATGTGGATAAGCGACATAACAGACTACAGATAGCCCCGGAGCTAGCATCATTTTGTAACGCATCTCAATATCAAAGGTTTTGAGTGATTAACTATGTTTGACCGACTGAACAGGACCCCTGAACGTGATTCTTTCAAGTGCAGCAAATTGTGCCTTAAGGAGAGAGGGGGGGGGCCAAGACAAGAATTTTTACAGGGGGTCCAAATTTTCGCAAATATGCTCCAATCACGTTGACAAGTAACCCATGTTATTTGTCTAACCACACGGATTCAGGAAAGGTAGAGTTGTACTATAACCTAAAGTTTAAGAGTTATAGGCTAAAAAGAGCAAAAATCAATAAATATAAGATACTACTAATAATACTACAACCATTCTATATTAGCGATTACAAACGAGTCCGTCAAGGCCTGATTGCCAATTATTATTACGCTGCCGTCAGGAAATCGTCAAAAATAAGTTCGCTTCAATCTAGGTGGCAGCTGGCTTACTTAGCGCACAACCCTATCAGCACTTAGATGTAATACACCCATACAGCTCCCCAATGGTCCGCTTGAGGTCGACAGGTTTGAGACTAATATCTTGCCCAAGGACACAACACGTTGGCCACGGCGGGGCTCGAACTCACGCTTAACTGGTCCGAGTCCTGCGCTTTTCCACTGGACCACACATGCTCTCATAAAAGGTCAATTTTCAGTTGTACAGGGTCAAATGTAAAGTTGCTAGTTTGCTGCTTCCGATTTAGATAAAAAATTTGTAAATTATTGATGAGGTCATGTGAAGTGGAAATAAGGAAGAGTTTTGACTGTCCTAAACTACTTAGTTACCGATGTTAGGGGGCACGAAGGTCAACGTCCGGCCCTTGCAATTCAATGGGGCTTGACCTTGTTCCCCCTTCTTTTCTTAAGCAGCTTTGACTTCCCCAAATATCTGCAATTAATTTTTGGAATCGCTCATGTCACTTACTTACCTCTTATAAGATACATACAATTGCCCAAGAGTTAAATCAGGGAGGAGTCATTATTTACGCCAAGGTGAATGGAGGATTTGCGGGGGGAACCCGAAAAATTTTTTGTAAGATGAGAGTGGGAACGGACTTTTTCATCAGAGGGGGACATGAACTTTTAAATGGGAAATCAGCATGATCCAGGGGGGAGGTGAAATTTTTTTTGAACGGAAGCGAGGAGGGGGGAACACGAAACTTTTTGCGAAAAAAATTGAAATCCCCATCTCCCCCCCCCCCAGCAAAATACTTCTTCTCCCTAAAGAGACCACTCCTGCACCCGGCCTTACTGGGTTGTACAGGGTGACCCAATAAAACTTTCACGCCAAAATGAAAGTGATATTATTTTTCCCCCTTTTTTAATTTTTGATATCTGTGGATTTTATCTTATCATAAAGAAATGGGTAATAGAGCATCTTGTCCGAATAATTGTTATTTTGGTTGAGTGGTTTCTCAAGATATGGTCGCACGAACACATAATCATACTTGTCCATAGGAGCATCATTTTTCTTTTGGCATGGAAATCCCCATTGCCAAATCGAGCAGATTCGTGTCCTTAAATGTCTAAAACCTTCTAAATGTCCTTTAAGTCAAATCAATTCGTCAAACCTTACTTGCAAGATTAAGTCACGGATTGAAGCTTTTGACTCAACTTAATAGACATTTTTGAACATCTTATTTTAGGCATCAGAAAATTTATTATTTGCAAGATATTACGAACTTTACAGCCTTTTCTTTGGCTAGATACTCGGGTAAACTTTTTTTGAAATTTCAAAAGGAAAGATCTGGACCTTCGTTCTTTAAAAGAAGTGCCACTTGATATTCCGGAACCTAAACTTGCATTGGGACCCCACACTAAGGAAACCCCTTTCGCCGACGGAATTTTTGCACAAAATTTATACCACATGTGAAAGATCATAAGACAAAACCCAAATCAGCAATTAAATTGAGGGCTGTGCAAATTAGAGCCAACATTGTTTTCAAAACCTGCGAAAAATGGGCAAAAAGACAGAATTCAATGAGCCTTGCACTTCATCAAACTTTTTGAAAACTTTATTTTATGTTGATACTATCTAGAATACACCCAAATTACATATAATTTTAACACAAATAAGCATTTTTAGGGTATCCATGTATTATATTTCCGGGTGTTGCAAATACACAAACATTTTCCTATATTTGTACACAACGGTTTAGTAAGACGTCCTCATGAAATTGTTTTTTCAATTCAGCACATAATAAGCCAGTCAAAATATGAATGAATGCTGCCATTAACCCCACACTAATTTCAACAGAATCAATTCAATGAATTTTATTGAGAATATAACCTTTAAAAACAACATATCACTAGTCACTAAAATCAGAGTGGAACCTATATTTGTAAGGGGGTAAGGTTTATACAGGGGTCAAAATATGAAAAAGTATCAAAACGCTTCAAAAAGTATGCCAACGTGTTCGTTACATTTCCATATTTAAAAAAGGTATAGTTTTGCCCTAATCTGCAGGTTGTAGTTTCAATATTATAGTCAAAATAAGTTCAAGGTCACAATGGGGGTTAAATTTTCAGATATTCCGTTCGGTATAAAAATAATTTGAAATTTTAACTTATAGGATTAACTGATATTAGGCCTATGTCATCCTACTCTTGACCGAGGGCATGCATGTTTTCGGCATCTAAGGCAATACCACCATGACTGTAAGGAGACCCGGTCTTATGCCTTGATGTGGTGAAAACATTTTGAAGAGTATGGCACCAGGTTTCCTGCCTGAATTATGTATCCTTGGCTTTGTCAGGTGGGCTGCTGGACTGACTGGTTGGCAGAGCTCCTTGGAAGTTTGTCCTGTTATGGCACAGGTCCTCAAGATGGCGGTCCTAAATGCATGTGTTCCCACCACGGTCTTCATCCTCGACCCTTCGATTCCTTATTTGTTGCAATGTCATCGCCCAAGCCTCATCTCGCACATTTTCCCCGTCTTTTGGGTGCTGACATTAACGCCCTCGTGGCTTTCGTTGAGGAGGAGGGTTGCTGCTGCCTCTGGCTAGTCTGGGGTAGATTGCAACTGGACTATTTTCCTGCAATGTTTTCTTTGGCGCCGGGGATTGTAGGGCTTGTCCGTGTCTAGTTGGGGAGGTCGAGGTGTGGGGGTGCCCCTGCCTACATTTCTTTGGTACGACACTCCCTGAGACAGAGTGGATCGGTTTTTTCCCGCCTCGCGGTTTGGAATCTATCCTACATCGGGATATTACTATGACTGGCCGAGTCGGCGGCCACGCCTGTAAACTACCCTCAGTGGGGTTGCCCCATCGGTTCCCACTCAGAGAGCGATGATCTGTAAGGCTACGTACAGGTTTGAAGTATGCTAGTTTTGGCTTGTATTGATTGTAGCAACTCCACATCGCTGTCCAATGGGATGCAGTTCCGCAGGTGCCGTGTCATGTACAAATATTTGCCTTTCAGAGAATATTTTTGTCACACATTGGGTCCAGTCTCTGGGGGTTCACGGAACGGAAATGTACTATGGGGGAAGGGCAAAGCTCCTGGGCCGACTGCTTCCCAGGCAATCTACAGTGGTCCCCAACCGACAATCGTTGGTATTCTGACCAACTTTGGGAAAATCGCCATCCCTTTTCCCCGTGGACACAGGCAATTTTATCACTTTCAACATTAACTCACACGACCCCTTGATAGCCTTTGACCGCTCATCCTGAACACACCACCCATCACATTGCATGCATTATATTTAAACAAACTTGTGTGTTGAAAAATGTTTACAGCCTGTCCGTTACTAATTTCCAATAAAACAGTGAAGCAACTGACGACTCATTTGGAGGCATAGATATGTTGTACGTTTTTTGCATAACTTATTTTCATTGCTTTTACCAACATGACATTTTTCTACAAAATATGTAAATTTCTTTCTAAAAGGGGGGGGGGGCAAACATTGTATCTTTAATATTTTAATCAGTCTGGTTAAAGGAGAGTGACACAATCAAACATTAACCTTGCCCCCCCCCCATTTACTCTATCAAAATTGATATTTTGGTATTAAGAGAACGTTCATATTTTTCACATTACCCTAGCTAAATTTAAGGTCCAGGAAATCTTTCCTTTTGATGTTATAAAATGTCTCCAAATCGATCACATTAATTAACAGTCCTAAGGGCTCCCTTTAATACACATTTTTGCTTCCACTATCCAAACGGCTGGACCGATTCAGCTCACAATTTGTAATCAAATGTTTTGATGACATGCTTCTATATGAGGGAGAAAACATGAAAAATTGGACCATGATTGGATCACCCACCTTTATTACGCTGGGTTACGGTAGGATTATGCCATTATAATCACCCACAAAAATCACTATAAAATCAAATTTACTCAACCAATTCATTTAATACTTGAATAAACTGCATTGCACATCTTTTCCAAATATCACCGTCACAAGTGGCTACAGTATAATCATTTCATATGGTCGATTAAAAAAAATCCATATTGTTCAATTTTGAAGTATTAATCATTATTTCTAGCCCAGAAAGGTGGTCTGAGGTCTCCAAACTTCAGGAAGTAGTTTTTAACCAACATATCATTTTTTTAGTTCATAAAGTGTTTAATTTTTGAGAAAAAATATTTTTTAATTTTGAAATTTAGAGAGAAGAAATCATTTGGTTTTTTTATGCCAAATTCATACAATTACAAAGATTGGGTATCACATTCATTAAGAAAATACCTCCTCCCCCAAAAAAGTGTAAAAAATGACAAATGATTTTGGTAGAAACTACTAGTACGACTATGGGAATAAACCCATATATCAATGAACGGGGCATATCAGACATCTAATTAAACCTGGGGGGGGGGGATTATATTCTCTACCAGATTGTGTTACACACCTTGTTGAAATGGTATGGAATGACCCTATAGTTTATATTAGAGTGTCAAGTTTCCTGCCATATGGAAAATGGGGAAAAATCACAGAAATAGAGTATATGTAATCCATGGAAAATCATGGAATATGTTATTAATAACTAGGGTATTCCCTGTTAGTTTCATCATGCAGTCAGATGGTCCAGTGCAAAAACGATGAGCACACTAAGACTTATTGCTGATCTATGGAGCGCAATGACAACCTAATTGAACATATTAATAGACTTGATCGACAGGGACTGACTTAAGGAGAGTGAGAGCGTTAGCTCCCCACAGCTCTCCTTAAGCACTTTGTAGGAGAGCGATTTTAAAGCTCCCCTTGGGATTCTGCTCTATCCATGGTTTAGCACTGGTATATGCCATGAACAGCTCCCCTAAAAGCTAACCCCGGATATTGACCCGGGAGCTTTTTAACAAGCACCAAGTATTTAAAAGTCCGTCTGATGCGAAATGGTTTAGAAGCGTCGGATTTCCCACGTCCATCTTGCAGCAACAACTTTGTCACAGCTAAAATCTGCTAAATAAATATATGGAGAGGCGGACTACCATAATATTTCAAAATGGACAGCTTTCTATTCAATTAATCATTCAGGTGTGGACAAGACCATGTTGGGTCTTGTTTTTCAAAGTATTTCCTTTCCATATTGTTACAAATTGCCTAATTCTCTATCACATTAAGAGTTGTGATAATAAGACTTTTTCATCCACTGTAGCAATGTATGTACATGGAGACCTGACACTTCTTGTAATCATTCAATATGATTATTATTAGCTAATCTTGTAGTATTCAAGAGTCCTTGAAAATTTGGTTTTGGTGGTATGGAAGTTCACAGATAATATAATTATAGGATTACAATATATCTGACAAATCGTGCGGACTTTGTTCCGGTCGGATTCAAAAACAGGTGGACCAGCCTGCCGTTTTCTTCTCTCGTTCATGGCAATTCTTTCTGCACCATCATTGGATCAAGAGTCGCATATCATTAGCTTTGGCAACCATAAGAGCTCAAAGATTCCCCACAAAAGTTTCAAGCAATGAGAGGTCTTTGACAAGTAAGGAATAGTCAAGACAGTTCATGACTAAGTGCGTTCATTTTGCACACTAGTCCAATTCTCTGAGTTTCCTCTGCCTTTACATGGGCTGTGGTTGCACCTGCCGATTAGTGGGAATAATAAATTCTTGTGAGGTTGTACCAACTCTCAGAAGCCGAAAACTATATGTGATGCGGAGGGGGAACAGATATCATTTGAGAATTGTCTGGTAGCATGGAAGTGGAGGCCATCTGTGAATTCCCTTGCATCATCTGTGGAAAAAAGGGTTTTTTTGTTGATACCTGGTATGAGGAGGTGCCATTGTGGATACAGCCCAACAACTTCTTGCTGAATGGTCCCAGCCATGCCAGCATTCAGAAGGGTGAGGAAGCTTCTGGTTTGATCTGGATGAACTGAAGCTGAAATGGACATTCACAATTTGTTCATGAGTAGTTTGATGTGGTTGTCTTCGTCATTCCATTCAGCTATCAAAGACATTTGGCCATCTGCTGATGGCATAATCAGCAACCCTGATTCTTACACTTTACTGGTACTATGAAGTTTTGCGAAATCTTTTACGGAGGAAAGTACCAGTCTTGTCCTGGGCGGTAGGGGCTTGTTATTGAAGAGTTCCTTTTCCACATAAGCATAAACAAGCTTTTGGAGTGCAGTGTAAGATGAGATACCGGTATCTGCGAGTTGTTTCATTTTATCATGGACTCGTTTATCTATTGGCTCCCTTTTAGCTGCTTCCTGAAATTAAAATATTGAAAGAAATGTGTAATTATCCATTCAAATTTTCATTATACATGGTAACTCCTTCAGTGGGATCCTGTTTCACAGAAGTACAGAGTGTAAAAAAAAAATGTTAACCTAAAAGTGCCCCCCATTTCAGGTTTTCATTAAACATTTATGCAAATTAAAGCTTATAGTTTTCAAAACAACAACCCCCCATCAAATTTGGGTCCCAAATGACTGAGTTGTCCCTTATTTAATGATATCTGTTTTTTTTTTACTTGTAACAGACAGGCTGTGAAACAAAAGCAAATGCAAGAAAAAAAAAAGGCATACCCCTTGAAAACATGTTTCTTCCCCGAACAAAAGAATAAACAGGCAAAACATGTCCACTAAAATGCTCAACATCCAAGCTTCAAAGAAGCAACAGAAATTTACACATAACACATCATCAAAACAAGTGTTAATGTGTGCAAAACAAGTCTGTCCCTGTTACAAGTAAAAATACATCGGTCCTCGGACCGCTTGTGTCGCCTGCCGTCGCGGTTAGTGAATGATTGGCCTAACATGACCTTTGACCTTGATATGTGACCTTTGACCTCATCAACAAATGAGGGATCCATGGTTGCACATATGATTCAAGTTTGGTTCCAATTGAACTTCAACTTTTCAAATGAGGTCAATTTTACATTTTCAGCCTATTTTACAACTTGACCTCACATGACCTTCGACCTTGGTATGTGACCTTTGACCACATCAACAAATGAGGGATCCATGTTGCACCTATGATTCAAGTTTGGTTCCAATTGAGCTTCAACTTTTCAAATGAGGTCAATTTTACATTTTCAGCCTGTTTTACAACTTGACCTCACATGACCTTTGACCTTGGCATGTGACCTTTGACCTCATCAACAAGTGGGGGATGCCATGTTGCACCTGTGACCCAAGTTTAGTTTAAATACATCAAAGTATGAGGATATTACCGGCACTTGAAATGTTAACCCTTTTTCACAACAGACATCAATAACAACAGACATTAACTACAACAACAGGCAACAGCAGTGGACAAAGTGATCCCTATGTGTCTTCCTGCCTTATGGCAGGCGACAAAAAAAAAACACAGATTTCATTCAATTAGGAACAACTCAGTCATTTGGGGCCCAATTTCAATGGGTTTGATGTTTTAAAAAGCTAATAAATAATACTTTTTTTAAATATGTATATTTAATTTGCATAAATTTTTATTAAAGTCTGACCTGAAATTGGGGGTGCTTTTAGGGTAAAGTTTTTTGGGGGACACCCTGTATATTAGAACATATACAAATTAAAAATAAAGAAAACAAACAAAAATATAATTACATCAGGTAAAACAATCAGTGACGTCATATGATAAAGCACAACAGAGTCATAGAGCTAAAGTTGGAACGAGTGTGAATATTAAGATTCCAGAGACTGTATGCTCTAACATCAAATTTATGCGAACCAAGTCCATATGCATGTTGCAGGCATGTACAAATAACCTTGGGACTACATACCTCTCCCATAGGATGGCCTTTGTGGTCCTCAATGGCTGGAAACTTGACATAGTACTGGATTTGTTTCAGCACTGCTTCACTGTCTAAGTTGAGTGCAGCCAGTAGACGTTTGTTGTTTTGTCGCTGGTCATAGTTCTGCTCTTTGCCTTCCTCCAACTGCATTGATGAACAAATAATACAAAAATATTCTACAAAGTGAATGAATGTTCACCTGTACAAGGTCTAAAATTTTTGCAATCATATCCTTGCCCCTTGACTTGCCTAAAAAAAATGAGATTTTTATATTGGCCTGAGTGTGCCAAAAGCTTGCATGCAGATTCGGTTGTCTTTACAAGCAATGTAAAGGTAAAGGGATGCACCTGTGTATGCAGGAATGGAGTGCCCATCTCTCTTTTCAAAGCAATTGGGCCAGACTCCACCATATATGTCGCTGTAGGGGGATCACTACACCACTTCTACAGCGAGTCTGTTACCTTCCCAACGTTGAACAAGGCCTGTATCCATTTATACTCCTGGGTAGAGAGGAGTAATTGAGATAAAGCACCTTACTCATCACAAGGGCGAAACACATTGGCCACAGCAGGGCTCAGGGTCGGGCACTTCCAGGGGCAGATCCAGGATTTGAAAAACGTCAAAATTACCGGGGGGGGGGCTGAAAGGCTGAAACTTGTCCAAAAGCTTCCAAAATGGGCTGAATTTGCAAGATTTTGCATAATTACCGGGGGAGAGCGCGCCCCTCCCTGGACCCGCGCCTGACTTCCCTATTAGGAATTCTGAAATCAGACTATAAACAGACAGAAATAACAACATTTGTAATGGCATATGGGCACTGCAATAAATTTTCTCATAATACAGTAACACACCATTCAAAACCAATTGCAATTTTGGAGTCAAGAATGTTGTAAGTGTAATAGCTGCCATTTGTCAAAATTATCATCAAACACTTATGCCAAGTCTTTGGTCAGTGTCTCTTGAAGTTGAAAGGGGTTTTCAGGTGACTTTGTTGGTACCGCTAAGGGCCCCCAAAAAATATTGTATTGGAGTAACCCGCCCGACCCTAAACTTTTCAACAAAAAAAATCGAGGAGCATCGCCAGGAAAAAAAAGGGAAAACAAAAAAAAGTCAAGTTTTTGCAGAAATATGATGTACGGTGCTCTCCAGAGTTCCAACTGAGTTGTTTTATCACTGTGAATTATTAGCTCTGCATGGGAACATAAAACACAGGAAGTGAATGGTAAAAAAAAACAAAAATTAAAAAGATCCACCTGCCCTACCCTATTTTGCACTGGGCCGTTACTCCAAACAACAATAAATTTTTTTGTGGCCTGAATAAGAAATTCCACCACTTCATCACATACAGAAATAAAATACTGACAGTTAAAAACTTGCAAGATCCCCCTGGCGGAAAGCAACTAAGAGTGAATAGGCATTAATAGCTCATTAACATACCCTAATTTGCATACAGCCAAAATCTAATAAGGTCAAGAATTCGTCAAACCTACTTCCTTCCACCAAGTTACACATATAATGGAACTCCAATAGCATTGGACAATTTATAAAGGAATGCCCTTTAATTAGTGCATTTTGAATTCCTAACCCACATATTTAGTTCTTACAATTTGCCGAAAAGATGCATGTCATTATGGGCTTTCATTGTAGCGAGGAATTTGGTGGATCCGATGTACTATGTTCAAAGATACTGCCAAACAAGCTAATCCCACCTAACCTAAATTGAATACACAGACCACACAGGAAGGAATCAGCCGTTCGCAAAAGCCAGACAGAATGCCCTTTAGGCCAGAGGGTAATCACAAACAGACATCCAGCCAACATTTCCCACTTTTTGTACTCGTATCTTTTTGCAGCCTTGCCTTGTAATCTAATCAGACACCCAATTTCCATAGCCTTTGGTAGCCTTATTACTTAGCATAGAATACATTGTATACAAAAGCCCTGGCACTGTAGCCTGGATTTTTAACTTTCACAAACTTATAACAACATCCATCTTAAGCGCGACTCAGAGATTTCCAGATGAGGGCACCCTCAATTTTCAAACCAGATTGGTGTTTTCTCATATACATAATCTTGTTTCATAAACTGTGTGAAAAACTAAGATCAAATGGAAGTACTTCATATAGAAAATCAAACTATTTATTATGAAGATTCCCGAATTTTTATGTTATATACACATACAGTTATCCTACGGTACTGCTATACTGTACATAAATGTTTTACTGCATGAAAAAAAAATATGATTCCCCTCAAACTTGCAATTGAGCCTTCTAGTGATTATCTTTAGTTCTAACTATTAACACCCACAAAATATATATCTTAATATTTTGAAATTTCTGATTCAGCCTTTAAGCCCATCCAAATCTGCATATGGTCACCTACTTGATATTCTGGGAATTTGACAATCTTAACCTTGATGGATTTTTGGCCACATCACTCACTCTTCTTTGTCGGTACGACTGCCTCTGCCGATATTTTTTCATCCCGGTGCCTGCAAACAAAATAGAGTATGAGATCTACAGTGTAATGTTAAAACACTTGGCCTAAGATTTATGGTAACTTTACATGTAAGAACATCTCAATTTTGTGTTGACAATTGATCAAATGTTAAAGGTCCCAGAAATAAGAGGATAAACCTACTCCAAATCTTTACGGGACATTCCATTCCAATAACAGGGCAAAAAAAAAGAATAACACTATATTCGTGACATCATTAGTGAAACTATTGATTTTCATTCAGTGTCATGAATAGATTCACCAGTCACCTGGAATTTTCTATTACTCTCTGAAAAATCAATAGTTTCACTAATGATGTCATCACCAACCCAAATATGGAATGCTTTCTCGTCCTCCTTGTAGCTTGACACAAACCACATCAATTCTATTTGCATTTCCTGGACCTTTAACCCTAACACCATTCACTATGTTTTGCAAGCAATTTTGAAATACCACACATTTATACCAAGGCCCCTATATCCCTAACAAGGCTCTAGACCACAAAGTACCACACAATGGTATAGTGTGGTATATTGTGGTATATGAATTTACAGAACCTACAATATTTTGTGGTAGTTTGTGGTATGTGATCTTATCATTGACATATAAAGTGTGGTACATTCACGTACATCCCGCACCCGACCCGGTCATTTAATGCCTATAACACCAAGGTTCCCCTGGGCCCGCAATTTCTCTTGGCAGCCCTGTACTTGTGGCCTATGGTGCCGCTTGTTGTTTATTACTGTGGTATATTGTGGTATATGATGAGTTACTCCAATTTGGTATAGTTATGATTTAACTACGACTAGCATATACACAATATACCATAAAAAAAAAAAAAAAAAAAATCAAATTTGTTGGTAGTGTGTGGTCTATGGATTGCAAGTATGATGAAGTTTGTGGTATATTGTGATCTCTGGTACGTCCTCACAATATACAGCCTGCAGTGTTAGGGCTACGGATGGTAGACTACCAATTACCACAATATACCACAACAATTACACTTGGTAAATTGTGGTTAAGCTGCTACGTAGTCCTGCTGAGCATGACTCCTCCTTACACATGTACAATTATCATAATGCCATTACTTAATCAATGGAGGAGTCATGCCAAAATAGTGTGTAACTGATATACAAAATTTATGTCTCACATTCTCCATTCATTTTTACGCTTCATGTGAATAAATATTACATGATTCCACCGTGAAAGTATTCCTTAGAGTGTTATCAACAACAGGAATAGTCTAAATATCTGCATCAACTGTTTTTATGAATGAAATTTAAATGGAATTTTCAAGACTAAGATTCTGACCGGTGACTAAGTCCTGATTTGTATTGCCGGTGCTTAAGGAAAGCTTTAGCTTGTATTTACAATTGGATATTACTGGTGCTAAATGTGGAAGAGTGTTTAGCGAAACCACCGGTGTTATATGAAAATTAGAGTTACATGTTGTCCGTGGTCGAAATTTGAATGCTACACAAAAATGTCACAGCTGATACACATAATGTTTTGGGACTTCACATATAGACTGTTACGGCATAATTTTAAAGAATGTCATGTTAGTCCCAATTATTGGGGACTAAGCTGCTACCACACCTACTTACATTTACCAACTCATTTAAGAATTCACCAATTCCCACAAATACCATATCAGTTTTTAGTGGTAAATTGCGGTAATTGATGGCTTTACAATGTTTTTCCCATTGAGTGGGCATCACCAAATAGAGGCAGGAAATATTATCCATCACCACTGGCTCCTACAAAGAGCAGGAATGTATCACATTTGCTCTGGTCTCATGCTGTTAGTCTTGCAAGGGTCAGGGGGGGGGGGGGAAGGCCCCTCCCATGCCCCGAGGCGAGAATTGTTTGGTTGTCATAAAAGCAACAATTAATGCAAATCCGTCCATTGCCAAATAATGTATGCTTGTTGGCTCCAACACGACAAATCACTCCAACTTGAAGGTCCCAAAAAGGTATGAATTTTGCTCAAGTCGGAAAACAAGTCCCAGATAGGGTATCACTGTCCTTACTTGTGGTCCCATAAAAGGGGTTACACTTGATACATTATGGTCCCCTAAAGGGATGGGGATGATTATCACTGAGACATATGGTCCCGCAAAGGGTCACTTTCAGGAACCATTGTACGAGCCGATGTCACACACCAAAATGCCAAGTGAGTGAAGTGACCCCCGGCATGTTAGTTCAAATACATCAAGCTCGTCTATAAAAATGTTTCACCCCACTCTTTTTGAGGAATACCATCATTTTAAGATTACCCATTGGTTCCTAAATACATCACCTTCTTTTTAAAGGTACGTGTTCGATCGTCTTTGAGACCCTGGATTTACCTGGGAGTGATTATCGATTTTGTACCGATGAAATGCCGTATTTTGCTCATTGTCGTCCTGAAATTGGAGCCTCAAATCCATTTCATTCCCAAGATATACCCAAAAAAACGCTGTTTTAGTGGTTAAACCACCAATATTAGCACGTTTGAATAGGGCTTGGCAACATGCTTATTGCGTCTACCATTAAAACCGCCAAGTTTGTTTCCCACGGTCTTGATTGGGTGTAGGTGCAGTGCCAGGCCTCTCTTATCAGTAGAAAACACAAACACAAAATCCGTAACAAGCACCTTTAACCACGGCCAGTAATTCTTAGGGGGTTACACACCCTACATGTACCTTTCGATAGCCTTCTGAGCATAGGTAACTTCTTTGTTGTGGCTTTCCCTCATGTCTTCTCCCATGTGACATTTCATGGCCTTTTTTCCAACAAAGCAGAATGGATACGGTCATATGGGGGGAATGGAAACTCCACCCGGTTCCTTGCATTTACATACCACCGGAAACGATCACGCTTCATCTCTCAAAGAAAATGATAATAATTCAATTTTCATTCAACATTTTAAAGTACAATGTACTTTCAACTACCAGTAACTAGTACTACAATTTTTTATTCATGGGAAATTAAAATACTTGCAGCTACAAAGATGACACAAACTTGACCTGCTCAAGCAATTTGCGCATTCTATCTCATTGTTTGCCTGTAGCACTCATTGAATTTCTAACATTCTTCTATTCAAATGTACAAGGGGTCAATGCACTTTCTTTGTTTACAATTCAATGGGAGCATTCAAATCAAATTGAAATGAGCACTGGCAGACAAACTACATGTAGCCTAATAAGCTCCAATTTCTTGAACGGTTCAAAATTGTGTTCATCTTCCTGGCTGTAACTTTAAAACAGCAAATTAGAGAGCATAGCTCAAAATTTGAAAAAAGCGCCCTTATATGCCTAATTTTGACCCGTCAATTTTTAAGAAAACGCAATTTCCAATTTCTGCAACTTTCAAAATGCAGGTACCTTGAGCGAAGTTAGACATCACAATCATTGCAAAATAGCTGAAAAAAAGATTAATTTGAGGGATTTCTGCTCACATCCACCCCATCACAACAGAAATAAGGGACAGACACTTGAGGGTGCTGCACAGGGTGCAAAATAATATTTTTAAAGGGCAGCCAATTTCAAGGCAATTTTCAATTGAGTAAAAGGGCATCACTTGAGGCAATTACATGTACATGTTAAAGAATAAGGCCAAGAATGGCAAAAATTTAGGGCATCAAGGCAACTGGTAGGGGCACCGAAGGCAATTGCCTTCAGTTATTTTATGCCCCAGTGGTGCTGCACACTACACCCATCGAATGTGTGTCTTCAGCTTTGCTCAGTACAAACCCTCAGACACACAAGGACAGACATAGGATTGCACAGCAGCATGTTTTGTTGACATCATCATACTGTTTACTTTCATTGACAGGAGTAAGCACTACTTGAATACAAAGACTGTAATTACTGGACAATATGTTATTTTTTTTTTTTTTTTTTTTTTATACAATTCAATGGGAGCATTCAAATCAAATTTGAAATGAGCACTGCAGACAAACTACATGTAGGCCTAATAAAGTACTCAAATTTCTTGAACTGTTCAAAATTTGTGTTCATCTTCATGGCTGTAAACTTTAAAACAGCAAATGAGAGAGCATTAGCGAAAAATCTTGAAAAGCGCCCTTATATGCTAAATTTTGACCCGTCAATTTTTAAGAAAACGCAATGTCCAATTTCCATGCAACTTTCAAAATCAGGTACCTTGAGCTAATTAGACATCAAAAGCATTGCAAAATAGCTGAAAAAAAGAGTAATTTGAGGGATTTTCTGCTCACATCCACTCCCATCACAACAAAAATAAGGGACAGACACTTGAGGGTGCTGCACAGGGTGCAAAATAAGATTTTTAAAGGGCAGCCAATTTCAAGGCAATTTTCAATTGAGTAAAAGGGCATCACTTAAGGCAATTACATGTACATGTTAAAGAATAAGGCCAAGAATGGCAAAAATTTAGGGCATCAAGGAAACTGGTAGGGGCACCGAAGGCAATTGCCTTCAGTTATTTTGTGCCCCAGTGGTGCTGCACACTTGGACCAGAGGCAAATTTTTTGTCATTTCATGTTGAGATAGGTAAAAAAAAAGCAAAAATGACCCATTTAATTATACTCCTACAAAGATACAAGTAACGTAAATATGTTACGCGATTGGTCGATTCAGCAGAGGTTTTACTTTTGTTGCGTACTAGGCTCAGCGCAAATACTCACTGCGATCGGCACAGGGTGATACGTCTCAGATTTGATTCCAGACATAATTAATTTTTAGGTCCAATTTCATTATTCAATTTTCATCTAAACATGTAAAGGTGTAGAATGTCTACGTGCCTAATTAACAAAACAGGTATTTGGTGTTTATGTAAATGAGCTCACTCATTTTGAAAGTTACATGGAAATTGGACATTGTGTTGTTTCTTAAAAATTGATGTTTTTGGTCAAAATTTAGTGTAAGGGTGCTCTTTGAGATTTTTCACTAAAACTTTTTCATTCGCTTTTTTTTATTTTGCAGCTACAAAGATGATCAAAAACTTGACCTGCTCAAGAAATTTGAGCACTCTATCTCATTTAGTTTGCCTGTAGCACTTATTTGAATGTTCCTCACATTCTCCTATTCAAATGTACAGGGGTCAATGCACTTTCTTTATGTAAAATTCAATGGGAGCATTCAAATGAAAGTTGAAATGAACACTGCAGACATTGGACAAATTCTGTCGGTCGCTGTGATGTCACAAATTGGAATTCTGCCAAGTTACTCCCTGGCAGGGCTCGATTTAGCTTGACACGTCACAGCCCGGGCGAAGCCAGGGGCTATGAGACTAAGTATATAGATATCGCGGGGTTTTTCCGACGCAAAAACCTGTCAGGAAAAAAGTTTTAAAATACTTCACTTACCGACCTCCTATTGGTATATTCCTATTCCCAGGGTGTTATTATCATATAATTATTAGGACAAAAATAAAGCAATACTGAGGTGTAATTATAAAACAGTTTTCTACAAGGTTTCGATGTAGAATTGTAATAAAGGCAAATTTTAGTGTACTTCAGTGCCTTCAATTTTCTTTCATTTTGCGCCAGTTACTGACGCCAAACATCCTCGTAAGTACACTGACATAAACTGCACATCCGTTATAAATAAGAATCAGTGACATTTGGTATGGATTTGTAAGTTAAGGTGAGTAAATGCCAGTTTTAAAAATGCGTGATGGACCCTGTAATAGCTATATTTATGCTCTGACCTATACACGACCAAAACCCAATATGGAGTGTCTAGTCAGAGCAACCTCGGACTAGGCTCGATTTAGAAAAAATTTACATGCACAACCAATGATTTTTCCTCAAAATGGACTGAAAAATACAAAATTTTACATGCACAGGGAAAATTCTGCATGCACACAGTCAAAGTTACATGCATTTGTGCATGTAAAACCCTCATCGAGCAATGCTCCCTGGAGTGAAAGAATACCTTTGGAGTGAATGATGAAGTCAACCAAATCACACTTTGCAGCAAAATTACTCACTGAAATTATTTCTTTTTACATAATATCATCAAAAATTATATCCTGCTGCTGTATCTCAAGAAAATATCTTGAGATCAGATCAAAAATTGATTACATATTTCTTATAAGAAAACTTCCAGCACTCCATAGACGGTCCATAATAAGTTTCATGCCAGTCGCAGAGAGTGTGTGTGCCAAATTCAACAACTGCGAACGACAGAATACATGTACAAATTTCTTTCTCTGGCTCAGCTCTGGCCCCATATTTCTTGGTCACAAAACGGTGTACATCGTCATGATCGTGTGTGGTGCAAGTACTCTTTAGACAGAATGAGTCACAGTACACACAACGATCAAGGCGCACATTAGTTATGTCCTATGGTCCAGAGTATAGACTTGTCAGTTTTGGGTGCATGATCTGGCTGGCATTAATTTGCACATTGTTTTAACAACTTCATTTATTGCATGTAACAAGAAATGACAGACACCCAGTTAAATCCAAGCAATTTCCTTTTGCTTTTATTCACTTTGCATTTTGTCAATCTTTTTCAGCACTATAAACTGACTAAACTTCAACACTAAAAAACAAAATAAAAAGAATTCAAACGATCATAAGAATAATCTTTACATCAAGGTCCCAAATTGAAGTTAAAAACAAGAACTTCACTGGATATTTACCATGTTTTTGAGAACGATTTCATTAGTGGAGGGACAAAAATGAGTGAGTGGTCTCTTCTTGCATATTGTCCGGATCGCTTCTTCACTCACCTCATTTTTAACACCACTGTTTTCCCCCTATTCTGCCTAGCAGGCAGTATTTTGCAAAAAACCGATTTTTGCGAATTTATACAACAATCCCCCCAAAGTTTAAGGTTTTCATACGCATCCCAGAGAAGACACATTTGACAAAATAGGATGGCGAATAATAAGAAGTTGTCGAGCTAAAAGGTCATCAATTGAGGTCAAATGAACGAGGTACTGAATAATTTTGCTGGAATAGGATCAAACCTAAATATGAATATTTGTATCTCCAAGGACTCAAACATAGCTAAAAAAGTGATTTGCAATATATGTATTTTAAACACTGGCATTGATTTTTTTCTTTAACCCTTCTTTTTATTCGTGCCGTTTTACAAATTTGTACATGCCTAAACATGGCGGCGCCCATAAGGACAACAAACTGTGAAGCTGCAGCAAAGGGCATGATGTGCATGCATGATTGCGTTATACGGTGATGTTGACGTGTCATGATTTCCGACACTGAGTGAGTGTACACAGGCAATCCTCGAGGGAATAGGGGGTTCATAACGCTGTTTTTGGCCCGAGAGGGCAGGCCTCCAAAATCAGCTGGAAAGTCACCCTTGTTCATCATCATTCATGCCCATGTCTTCTCCACTTAACTTGAGAAAAAACCGATCGAATGTATGCAATCAATAAATGGGATGTTTCCATTAGCCGAATAGGAGTGTGTTTTTGAATGTTCGCAAAATATTTGAAAAGCATGTTTTATTCAAACACATATTCCGAAAAAAAATAAATTTTTTTTTTATACTATAGACATAGTGCCTGGCGCCTCTTGGTTTCTTGTCATGTAAAGCTGTTGGTCCCGTGTGTCAGTGGAGTCATCCTGAGCACGTAAACAGTTTCAGACCTTATCGAAAAGAGGAGGTAGGACATCCCGGGTCTGTTACTAGGGTGGTCCGTTCATTGCACACGTCGAGCCCGGTCACTTACACATAATGCGCTAAATGCAAGTAGTGGCGATCACGAAATACACTTTTTAAAAAAAAAAACGCTCTATTATTGAGCTATTATCAATATGTTCCAAACTTCATATAGAACTAAGAAAGGATGAAATCTAATATAGATATCGGAAAAAATGACCAAAGTCCAATGAAAAACATTTTTGGATGGTTTGAAGTCGCCACTCACCAGCGTAGTACACCGGCGCACCGCTAAACCCTAACATCGCTGGTTCATGGTCCCCTTTGTCCTCCACTCGTCAGTTTTCTCCTTTTCTTGCTCTTTCGGCAAAATCGTCACCCGGATAAAACCAAGAAGGTCACTTTTTTGTTGTGTGGTTATCATTATTTAGTACATACTTCACAAAGTATTTATGAGCGAAATTTCAGCTTTCTAGCATTACGGGAAAGTATGGGTTTTTAAATTTATATTAAAATTCATGATTTCTATTTATGGCTTCCCTACCCCGGAACAAGCCAGTGAATATACCGTTAGAAAGCTCTGTTTGTAAGCTAATTTTTTTTCTATTGATCGATATTGAGGGTCCAGAGTTCGATGATCCGGGTGGATTAAAACATTTTGTCCCTCCCAATATTTTCCCTTATTTCCCCACTCTTTTCCTAGTGTTACCATGCACCTCACCACTCTAGGCGAGGTACCACCAGTCCTCTCCGTGGGCCCCATTGAGGTGCGTAGCAACGTTGGACAGCATAGAAAACATAAAATCTATTGCCTTTTATAATACTTGGAAGTAGATTCTTAGAAAGAGCACTAGCTCCCAAGCTAACACAAAGTTTAAATGAAGTCCAAGTGGTTACCTGGTTTCTGCAAAATTGCAATTTTTTAATTTCAATTTGGAGAATCTGATCTGCCACCAGCCTTAAACGTGCACAGTGTCTCTCACACGTGTGCAGTCCGAACTAATAACCTAATCAACGCTAAATTGCAATTTTTCAAATGACCCTGCTCTTTGGGTATGTTCCATGGGTCGTGGGTTCGACCACAATCTGTTCGACAACTTTTGGGAAACACCTTCTGGTCGGCATTCCTGTTGGGCATTATTCATGCCACTAACGGAGATGCCATGGTCAATACGGCAAGCGCAATGCATGAATGTGTAAAAAACAAATTTGGGGGTCCAATAGGAACCCCACACCTTGGTAACTTAGACTTAAGTGCTAACATGTAATGTGAAATGTTGACAAATATTCCCGATTTTTTTTCATGCAATGAAATGTATTAATTACAAACAAAGGGTTTTTCCTTAAAATGGGAGCAAACACCAGTGAGAGCTGCAACAAAATTTTCTTTTTTTTGGCGGGGGGGGGGGTGTTTACCAAACAAAACAATGCCCAAACTATTTTTTTAAGATGAAAGACATCCAACATTTGACAACTATTTGAACGGCCATTGGCAAAAAGAACCTCACTCCCATTCCGATATTCATTAAATTGTTGTTGTTCTTTATATTATCAAAACATTTGACAAGACATAACCTTTTTTTACATTTTTATGAACTACTACAAGATAAGCAATACCTCATGGTGATGATTTCACTATACATTCCTTATGTACCATTTCAAAGAGACCACAAACCAGTAAACTTAACACGCACGCACACAAACCACACACATAAACACAACACACGACGTATTAAATCTGGCAGAGGCTCAATTCCATTTCAACATTCGAGATGTGCACCGCAGCACGTCATGGATTTTTTCGCTTTAAGTGTGGTGGTAGATATTGATGATGATTGAAAATCCTGAATTTTGAGTGTCATAGTCCATTTCGTTTTCCCCCCGCTATGAGCAATTGGAAATTACCAGGGGGGTCACCATTGAAAGTGCTGCCCAATGTGAAAGACTATGTTTAGAGGGTCACAGATTAGTAATGGAGCCCTCCACACCTTTGAAAATCACTATCTATGTGTAATATTTGGTGTGAATTCAAATCTGTCATAGGAAGTTCATAGCGTGTTTACTTTTAGAGTTAATGAGGCCCAAATGCGCCTATTGTTCATTCGGGGGCCAAATCTTGGGGGGTCATAACTCTAAAAGTAAGAACATTTTTTAGTGTCCTCGTATTGGTCCATCAGAGTTACATAGTAGAACTTTAAACCAATACACTTATGAACACATTAGAAAAAGTACTAAGTGAGGTAGCAGCCCCTTGAAAATGGCAATTGTACTTTTGACACATTTTGACCCCACTTGAAAACGCAATGTTGCATTCGACACACCCTCTAACTTCAGATATGTTGAAGATTATCATTAAACAACTTTCCATGAAAGAACCTGACTAGCTTGTGTCTTTATTTTTTCAGCAACAAAATACACACTCAAGTTACCACAGCCAAAGGTATATGTGACCCAGAGTCATTGTACCTGCACATTGTATATCACCATATACATTCCATGGTGATATGCACAAAAGTGTCTTGTGCTGAAGACAATGAAGACATCAAAACAACACCATAGCTGTTCTTTCAGGATAAGTTCTTTGCTGATGTATCTTCAACATATCTGAAGTAGTGGGGTGGTGTCGAATGTCAACGTTGATTTTCAGGGGGCCAATGATATGTCAAAATAAATGCAAATTATGATTTTTCAATAGGCTGTAACTCACTTATTAGTTGCCTAATGTACTTATGTATTGTACTGGTAAAATAGATCCTGCAGGTTACTCGATTAACAGAAAATCGACCAATTAAAATATGTTATGTACTGAGTCTGAACCCCCCACTTGGTCCCAGACGAAAGATCTTGCATTTTTACACCCCCCAAAATTTTCAAAGGTCAAAGGAGCATCAGAGTCACATTTTTGATGCCAGATTTGAATACTACCCAAAAAATTTCCCAGATAGTGATTTTTTAAAGTTCTGGAGGTTTCCATTACAAGTTTATGGCCTCTCAAAATTGTCTTTCGCATCGTACAATCTTTTTGAGATGGTGACCCCCCCTAAATTTCTGAATGCTCCTGTAGGAAAACAGAAAGGTGTATGAAGCTCAATTTCAGGATTTCATTCTCATCAATTCTATCAATCACACCAAAAGAAAAACATCCATGACGTGCTGCGGTGGCACATCTCGAGTGTTGACATGGAATAGACCCGCAGGACTTTGCAAAATCCCCATGGCTTTTCAAGCCAGAGTATAACTAAGGCCTCTTAAAAGTAAGGCGGGAAGGCATTTTTCTCTTGTATTGTTTTGACCCTAAATACCGCATCAGAAAAATGGTGAGGATGTTTTTTATTTTTATTTGTCATGGAATTCTCCCCCTAGAGGTCTTTAGTAGCACATAAAAGTGACTGTGTTTAATTAATACACAACTAGCCCTACCATACTGTGCATACATCAACATTTCAGGATTGAAAACACTATAATTAAAAATTGGACACCCAAAAAACTTGACTTATCCCAAAAGGTGAGTAGGCTACAAGAATATGATAATTTTTAAGCCGATGGATAAGGGGGATACAGAAGCTGTAAAACAACAAAAACCCACCCACAATTCCACCCATTTTGATGATTCACAAATCATACTCATAGGCCCGGGATCAATAGGCCCACCCTCAGGCTCCGCCCCACCCATCCCTCTCCCTGCCCCACTGAAAATCCCTTCCCCACCACATGAATAGTAACCACTACCACCTCCACCCGGACTTCCTACACTCTGAATCACACAATAAAACCCCTGTATCAATATCTTTATAATGCCGAGGCCAAAACCAGCTCACTGTAGCCGAGTAGGCCGTGCGCTGGTAATGTCGTCTGCTACAATACCAGCTACATTACAAAATCGGCATCCACACACACACATGATCACTGTGATACGGCCGCTTTGGCGATGAGTGTGCACCTCTGAAGATATGATCTTAAAATCTTACATGATTAGGAAGGAAACCCATTACTAATAATGCTATACCTTTTACAATTCTGCTAATTGCCCGCAAATTGAAAATCGAGTTTAGTCTCAATTCGATAGGCCACAGCCAGAGCTGCGTAAAACAATCCACTGGGAAACAATGAATGACTGACCTGCATGACTGGGGGCGGGTTTAGCTCGATGTATGGCATCGTGGGTGTGTAACGGTAATCTGAGATAACAGGTGAGTGAGGATCGCCACTTACCAATATCCCATGAGACTATATCAAGACAAAAGACGGCTCTCGACCAATCACAAACGCGGACATCATGATGTTTGAATTCATGATTTGCTGGAATAGAGCGCAAAACTAAAGGCTAAGCGTTTTTATCTGTCTGAAAATTTGGAAAGTGACCTCCGTCACACTCTCTGCACTGTTGTTATTCATGACTCATACAGGAATCTGCTTTTCCTTCCTTTCCTTCATCCGATGTTTGATGTGTATCAAATTGCATTGTCCTTTAGGCAAGATCAGAACCTCCCATGAAAATATATTCCCACATAAATATATTCATTTCGATCACGCTGTATGACGACACCAGACCGTCCCCCAAGTGACGTCATCCCCACAATCCTCTTCCTCCTTTTCGTCTTGGGTTTTGACAAGTGCGGTAACGTTAATGATTTAGCTCCCGTAATTTGTCGAATGTTTGGTCAGATTTATCTACTAATTGTAGTCATGAACCTGGGTGTAAATCTGCTAAATGTCATTTATTACTGTCCCTGGGACGGTAGTTTTGTCCTGTTTCCGTTTGCGAAGTCGTAATGGGACTTAATACCTTGACTTTGCGTCGGGTTTGTCACCATACAAAACCCCAAATTTCACACCCATAGGCTGACTAGCGTAGGGCGTGGCGCTGCCTGCCACGTTCATATCGATAGTCTTATTTCCTCCCTACTATCTTTAATGTTTTTATATAGATTCTATATTTTAAACGTGTAATATTTTATGTTGATCACGCAAATGAGTCTGAAAGTCGCAAATATTGATTTTGAGATATAGCCAAACAAAGGAGAAACTGTCTTTTGTTCCATTGTTTGGGCCAACCTTCACTGATTATATCCTTTGGAATTATTGTCAATTTCATGGGGTTTAGCAAATGTAGCTTTTTTAAATGGTGCACACAGTTTTACATTGAAAAGTAAAAATTTACTCTGATCGACTTCAGCCTCATTTTTGCTGATCGCATCACATATGTGATTAACATGTTTGTGATAATTGTAATTTGGAAATGGCCAGACAACGCCTTTCGTTCTCGTTTCCAAATGGCGTGCCCGGTTTGTTTACATATAATTTATGCACGATCACTTGGCTTCAACACAATGTGCGTGCATGATGGGGTATACTAATCGGGTTCCTTTACGCTTCATTGCAGCTACTTTTTCAATGAGGTCCGGCCTTTGATAAAGCGTTGTTGGAGTGATTGAAACTTCGCTTTAATTGTAAATAGATACTATATGACTTTATTTTATTTATTAATTAGTATCCCTTCCTTTGGTGCGTGCTCTCACCAGCCGGTTATTCCAGTCGTAGCGTGTGGCGTTCTCTTAACATACCACCATTCTAGGGCCCAGGGCCCTAGATGCTGTTATCCGGAATGCCGCAATCGTGCGAGCCTGTGCCTGTCGAGCTACGTACATGGGACCCCTCACCCCGCTGTTACGCCACCGCTCCTGCTCCAGAGCTACTACGTGCTCCCTTTGTATCGGGCTTTCCGAAGGGCACTTTGATGCGCTGGAGTCGGACCGGTGCGTATCCTTGGGTCTTCGTCCTCGCGTTGCATCAGCAGGGCGTCGGGACTTCTGACCGCAAGCGACGGGTGTTCTTCCGCTGCTGTACGCGGAGGCTCACTACCGCCGTTTCTGGGTCTTCGGGCCTAACAACATGTCTGTCTTCCGTGCCGGGCGGTGACGGGCTCGTTTATAAATTAAACAGTGAGTCGCTGTCCTCTGGTGCACGCACCGATACTGCTACTTCCGTTACGCGTTCGAACGGCGTCCACTGTCACCTCGCGTGGTAGTGGTGTCGCGTGTGGGTCCGCCGCCTGTGCCGCTGTCCCAGGGACAGCGTCTCCGTTGCGACGGCTCCCGTTGTAGCACTCGCTTGCTTTCAACAAATCCATCTGTAGCAGCCGCTGTCGTGGCGGCCAGTACACCCTCTTCCTCTACGGTAACGTGGGTCTTGCGGGCCTTCACTAACTCTGGTCTCAACAGCTTTGGCTGCGGGGGCGTCAGCTGCATGCCGCGTCAGCTGCCAGGCGCATCGTCCATGGCGATTTACCCTGTTATGACTGGTCCTGGCTAATCCGAATCCGATTAGGATAGCCAACCATGCTCTCATTCATCGGGGGATTTGCAGTCATGCCCTGAACAATGCCTTCACAGGCTTTCATGCTCATTCTTTGGCATACACAGCCTTCCGCGTGGGCAGAGTCATTTCCGGGGC